>JABFQC010001615.1:0-18649 GCA_022817085.1 Psilanteris sp. ZL-2020
GCTTAGTAGCAAAGTATTGTACTTCCATTGATAATACGGACAACTGACTTAACCTACAAACTAACCTTCCATGACATTCTACCATACCATCTGAGAAAATTAATAAAATACTAAATAATTTTGTCTAATTGTATATGAATGATTTATAAAATACCATAATACTTCTCTGTAATTATTTTTACCATACGTATAATAATTTCTTTTTATAGAATAATAGAATGAATCAAATAAAACGTTAAATAATTAGATTTTATACTGAAAAATTGTAAACACGTGATATTTCTGATTGCATTCTCATACAGTATAGTAATTATATTCTATATTTTTTCTCCGTTTAATAGTTACTAAATTATAAAAATAAAAAATTCGCGATAGCACGCCGAACGACTGTACCGATGTAACATAAACTAACAATTACCTAAATATTATTTGAAGTCTAAAATAGTATTTTATTACATTGTGTTATATAATTGTTTAATAAAATTGATCGAAGTTGTTATGTTTCTATTATTCCATTAAATTTGATGTGTAATTTTCACATATTGTGTCGTTTTGTTAAACATAAACTAGGAATTTACACAAAATATGTAAAATTATAGAACGTGTTATGTAATATTGCGCATCTGCATTTACAGTGCACGGTATTATACACACACGCACTCTCACACGCGCGCGTAAACGACTCCGATAGACGCGTCATCTTTATCTTTGGCTCTCAAATCGACAGAGACATTTTCAACTATATCACCACTCGTCGCTATAAGACATTGTCCAATCACCGCTTCTTGTCGGTTTTGGCTTTTCACAAACAAAAACACGCAGTTATCCATAAAAGCATACGTCTGTGGCAACGAAATACTCGTCGTCTGAACTTTGAGCCCACGGATGCGATATAAAATGCAATGTTTTTTTACGGTTGTTAAATCTTTGGCGCACGGTAACTTTCTAAAACGTCTTAATTAAGATTTGTCACATTCCACGTTTCAATTATTTTAATGCAATTGCAAAAACGTACGTAAATAATAGTAATAAAAATAAAAGCATTTCACAACGCAAAGAGTTTGAGTTGTGGAAAAACAAAAGTCGTATTCATTTTCGGAAACGAATCATGTAAATCAGGTGTGTTTTGAATTTCTAAAGCAACACAACAACAAAGTTGCGGTTACTTTTACAATTTAAATATTCAAAATTACAAACATTTTTCCTGTTGTTTGCATTGCTTGTTGTTATGTTATTAATAGTCGTCACTTTGTTATAATTATTTCTGTATTTTAATAAATATATATTTAACGTGTGGGAGCACGTTGTTTTGAAATTAAAACTCTTTCGAAGCATTTAAAAGCACTTCAAAATTCGACCTTTCTTCTTAAATTGCAACAACTTGAAAACTGTTCAAAATAAAAAGTAAATTTGTACAATGTAATAATTAAAAATATGTCAACATTTGAGTACGGTTTATTTATTATAAAGCAACAAGCAGGACTCCGGGTTGAAGTTTCGGAAACTTTACAATGTTCTCTTGATTGACGTACAAGAATATCGTTGAATGTAGTAGTGCTCGATACTACGTATGTGGTGCAATAATAGTTTTGTAAATTTGCTCTGACAAAATTACCAACCTTGTGTACAAAACTCAATTTACATTTCCCTTTATGCTTGTCATATGAAACATGTTTCGTACACTTAAGATATGCTCTAAGAAATTATGAAATTGAAAATTTTCCTTCTCGGATCAGAAACTTCCCCTCTTGATATTTTCTCAATTTAAAACTGAATTTAACTATTTGCTTAGCTTTTATGTTCCAAGAATGTTTAAACGGCATGAATATTTTTTAAGCATATAAACAGACACGATATAATAGAAAAGAACTGAATAATATTAATCACGACAGTGGTTCTCAACCTGTAAAGTTTGAACACTCAAACATATTGTATTAAAAACAAAAAATTGTTAATTATCCAGTAAAATGGAGATAAAAGTGAAAATGAGCGATAAAAACTTAAAAAAATATAATAAATGCCGCATAGTAATTTCTATTAAATATTTTGCAATAGACTACTTCACTTTTACTGCAAACATTGTAATAAATATTGTCTGCATAATTTCATCATTAAACATAAACATTAATATGTATTAACGCCTCTTTGTGCATATGAATTATGCACCAATAACAACCATAAACGTTAATACTTTTCACATACAATATCAATTTAATTGATATAGACATTTCATTAATCTATTATTACAAACGTATATTTATAAAACGAAACCGTATGTGATGCATTACTTAAAATCCATTGAAACAATGTCCAACAAATTTCGCATCACCAACATACTTAAAACGAACTAAATTACTCATAATAATTATACAAATTTAATTGCGTAATATCGTTTGTACGAATGTGATTTGCCTCGTAATATGCGCTTATTTCGCATTGCCTGCATAATGCACGGTTACTGTTTGTTCCTTTAAGCGTGCAATGTGTGGAATGTCTGAAGACGATACCGCGTAAGAGTGCGACAATAGCGCGAGTTGATATCAAGAAGTTGGTCTGACTCTATCCAGGTATAATGCTATAGTGCAACTATGTGTATAGTTAGCGCGCATAATATCCCCGTCTAAGACGAGTCGCATTGAGGACCACAGAGATGTAATGCGCTTCGGGCAATCTCGGCTAGACACGACGGCACTCGGGCATTCTTGGCTCGTTGTGGGTGTGATGTCTCGCGAGACAAATTTTCTTGCGCGTATCGTCCGTTCGGGGACGAGGCATATAACAATTCCGTTAATTTGATCACGTGTCGCACTCGCTTTCGCAGTTTGCAGATAACTTAGCCGGACAAATTGCGCGAACTTTTCTTTACCGAGCAATTCAAAAAAGAAAATAATGAAAAAAAGCAATTTTAGAGACTCGCAATCGTTGCTTTCTTTGATTGTCTCGGCTAATGCAATTGAAAGATTATATTGAATGCATCGCAATATGAATAGAAATGGGAGGATAATTTTCAAGATTAGGTGAAAATTATTATATAACCGGTGGTAAATTTTGAAAACGTGAGGGACGAGGTGTTTAAATGGCGCAGATGAGGAACTAGTAAAATTTTTCAATTTTTTCATTGTCATCCTAAAACAGACAGTGCAAAATGTCATCGTTGAAAAAATAGACTTTGATTTTTTCAAAATTTAAAATCTTCGAAAAAGTTGTAACAAAAACTTGATTAATTTCATTCCATTTTTGTTCTATTATCTACTATATGTAATTCCAAAAAAAATCCGCAATCTTATTTAAAAAATATTTATAATTTACTTTTTCCTGATCACTTTCAAAGTCAAATGAACGTGCGGTTTTTGGGGTTATATTTTATATTTCTATTAAAATAATTGAATGATACACCGATATAAACCTTTTTATTAGATTTTGTAATATTTTTAAGCCGGTTGAAAAAAGAGTTTCCTATTATTCATTACACAATAACATACATTATAGGTAATAATGAAGAATAACATACACTGTTATTTTCCATTTATTTTATTAGTTTTTCTACATCGAACAATATTACTATTAATTTTATTAATTCAATTTTCAATTGCAAATTATATTTATTATTTAATTTAAATTTTTATTATTTGGCCATGTTTTTTATTTGGAATGCGTATTCAGCATTTGTTCAACGCATATAATAATTAATTCATACAAATTAGAAAGCACATTTCATAATATATAATTTCTTTACTATTATACTCAAACACATCTCATACTTGTATTGTTTGTTTTTCTTATTTACAGATTTTATTATTTATAAATTGAATTATTTACAAAATATAATTGTTCTTAAAACAAAATTACCATTCTTTTAATTTAATTCTCCTAAATACAAACGCTCGTGTAATTAGCAAGTTGACCACCCGCCACAATTATATGTAAATTAATTTTCCACTGCTTTCTATATTTCATTTCTGATTTCGAATTTCGAATTTAACCCGAATTCCCGTGCAAACCCAATACACGTCTTGGAGAGAGCTTTTAAATCGTTGTGTCGAAGTTCCTACCAAAATTAAATTCAATAGCTGAAAGTCAAGTGCTCTTGTTTACTCGTTCTATCCCTTTATACATGTATATATCTATATATACATATATACTGTCGCCTAAGAAAATTATGCAACGAGGTTGGATTAACTCGCGACATAAATTTCGTCTAATTATTTCGCTATCTGCTCCTGCACGCTGATTCTAAATTGCCGGCGAACTTTATTTTTGATTCGTCGCTCGTTTAATGACCGAGTTAGTTAGCTTTCACTCGTTTCGACTATCCAATACAAAGAAATCGCTGGTTAAGGATTCGCTTGTTTCCCGTGTTTATTATGATATACAAGATTTGATTAAATGCAGTTTTGGAACAAAGCCGGATCAGAGACTTGCCATCGTGTCCAATCGTAACCCAATTCGTGCTTTTAATCATATTCTTCTCGAGTATGAATTGTTTCCTGAGTTTGTATAGCATTCAATGACTTATCCCTTTCATTGAACTTTAATTAACCTTCGGCATTATGCAGTTGTAAGCACATTGTTGGCGATCGTGCCCTCAAAACAGCGCGAACTCCATTTTTAGGCGCAAACTTCTACGACCGTGTATTTGACGCTGCGTATAATTTTATGAACCAAATACCAACAAACGAATCACTAACACCATCGAAGTTAAGCTCCAAATCTTGTATGCATCGAGCTTGCGAACTGTGTCGACCGTAAGGAACGAAAGATTCATGCCAATCGAATCCATTTGGACCATTAAACCAGTGATTTTTGGACCGCACAAAGGAGTCTAGTGTTCCATATACGAGAACGGGTTTTGTGCTTTACATCGCGCGGTTTAGCGTCGATGGATTGAACGTCTGTTAATTCTCATATATCCGGAGGAGTGTTTGTCTGCAGAATTAGTGATTAAATCTACGCATAGTCAGACCGCGAGAATGGATGTTGCCTTAGGCTGATATTAATTTCACAGCACCTTCGGCTGATACTAGAAAACTAAAATCATTATCGGGAACCAGTGTTTTCGACTTTCGTATATTTTTTTCATGTAAAAATGTTACGAATTAACAAGCGTTTCCGACATGAAATAATTTTCGTGTGCAATTTAATCAAAATCACGGACGGTTACAAATTAAGACAAATACGAAATAAAAAGCATTCGTAACGAGGTTTCTGTGTTGTCATTTTGTCTTGTTTTGCGTTATTTACGGATTTGACATGTATTAATGACGCCATTGGCGGACGAGAAAGTATAACATCCGCGCTTTAATAGAAATAGGTGTGTGTGCGTAATGCATTTGGTTATTGCACGAGGCAAAATTTGTTAAACTGTACGACGAAAGTGAATAAATAATACGTTAAACTAATTAGCTTAATTGACTAACTGATTAGGAAGCAACTTCCCCGGGTGATATTAAATATCCTGCAAAGATGATGAATATGTTTCCTGCCTCGCGACTCACGTCAAACAGATGTTAATTTAAAGAGTTTAATAAAGTGTAAAGAGCAGGAACTTTACAAAAGAGCCGGAAATTGCATCAGATCATTTGTGGTCTAATGAGTTTATCATTTTCTTAATGAAATTGTTAAAAATGCTTTCGCAACGAATGGTTGTTACGAATGATTACTCAACGTGATATGTAATGCGTGATTTGGAAAATATTAGTCAATGAAACGGATATTAATGCGTTTCAACATATAAGTAGCGCGTTGTAGAAATATTGGGGATATATATCTTTGCTGGTAATCAATTACTCTGTAATTAATTGCGAATCTCTGATTAAGACTTGATAAGACAAATTGAACAACAGGGTTCAAATCCAAAGGAGTGTAAAAAATAATTAGATAAAACCGAGGTCAATTATAACACGGGTCGATTCGTACGAAGACAATATCGTTACTATAACATTCTCTGAAGTTTGCTAGATAAGAAAGATAAAAAAATATAAAATTATGTGCTACGTTTGAAATCATCCTTTTAATTTTAGTGTTTTTTTAAATAATATTTGTTTGGTTCATACAACCGTAAAAAAATTTACTAATTTTTCAAGAAAAATTTAATCAGGATTCAATATTTATTTATTAATGTATATATTATAAAATTAAATAAGAGTTTAATAATTTGTGTATACAAACACATTCATTAGATTCGTTTCGAAATAGAATTTTCTTGTATTTATTTGCTATTATTTTTAAAATGAATTTAATGGTATTATAATATGATAGATAGATATATATATTTATTTAAAACCCTTGGCTTACCTTTACATAAATGATAATATAAAATAAATAAATAATAATAATATTAATACAAATAAAATCACAAGTATACTGTTGTCGATACAAGATTTTGTACATATAAATATAAGTAAAAATACAAATAATATTAATGATACAAATATAAATGATAATTACAATAATATACATAAAAGAATAAAAATATCATAATTAAAAATAGAAAAATTTACATTCACAGGAATAAACATATATGAACATTTAGCTTAATATACTAGATATATAAAACAATTTACAAAATAAATAATTAATATAAATATAAATAAATAAATAATGAAATAATAAACTAAAATAAAATACAATAATATACAATCATTCATTCACATTTCAGTCATTTACAAATTATTTTTTTTAATAGAATTGCACAAAGCTTGTTTAAATGTATTTAAATTCGCACAATTTTTTTTTACATATGGCAATCGATTATATGTGATTATACCTTTATAAAATAAATTCCTCTTTGCTGAAGTTGTTCTACAGAACATCACTCTCATATCGTTCATTAACCTAGTAGTTCTTCTGTTGTCAATAACAAAAGACGTCACAGAACGATATAAATAATATGGAGTCAATTGATGTAAACATTTGTAAAAAAATATAGCCACATTCAAATAAATTCTATATCTGATTGATTGAAAATATAAAGTATTCAACATTATTTCAATATTATTAGTATATCGATTACATCGAAGTATAAATCCCATAGCTGTATTTTGTTGTTTTTGTAGAACGTCAATATATCTTTCTTCAACATTTAATAAAATGGTTGAACAATATTCGAAGTGTGGAGCTATGAGAGATTTATATAGAATACATATAACCGATGAAATATTCTAATCTATTTAAGTAATTTATTTTTATTCCCGTTTTGCGTACTATATATTGTATATGACTATTGAATTTAAATTTGTTATCAATGATGTACTAAGTAAAACGATAACGTGAACATGAAAATAAGTAAAATATTACATTTACATATAATTTGTTTATACTATTAACGTTAAATAAATCCATTAAATATTCATTTTTATTTAAATTTTTTTATAAATTAAACTGCTCATTAAACATAAACGAAATCTACAGCTCGGCTTTTTTATAAAACAAAATTAATCAATAATTAATAGAATCTTAACGAAATAGATGAAAAGGAAGTAAATTTACTACGCGGGAACGGCTTTTGCTTTAAACAATTCATTGAAATATAACTCAAAATTGAGACCGTAAGTCTAATAATAAAAAATTATTTTCCATTTTTTCCTACCCCGATAAAATGTGCATTCAGGATAAAGTATAAACCCATACGTGAATTAATCAAACCAGTAAGATTAGATTAGCAAGTAACTTATTTAGTTTCCATTCTTTTGTGAATGCAAAGCATATCAAGATGAAAACGGGCATTTTATCTTCATTTTTCATCAACTTTTCTAAAAGCAAAATAAATCAAATCAATTACAATAATATAAACAGTAATCTAGTTTATATCAATATAGTTGAAGGTTATTATTTTGTCTCTTTTAATAATAATTCGTAATTAATCATAAGAGATTAAATTTCTTATTTATTTTAAAATAATTTTAATTCTAAAAGTAATTCATATTATAATTTGATTCTTTTGAAAGTATAGTTAGTTTCATCGATGACTATATAACGTTATATAACGGCGATATAAACCATTTTTAAACCAGTTCATATTAATCTTAAATTCTAATAAATTTAATAAAACATTACAATCGCTCACCTTTGACCATTCGCCTACAAAACGATATCAATCAAACGAAATTACGTAACACTAGTTCTTTAAAAAATGTATTTTTAATAACTTAAAAAGATGACACGGCATTTCTAATATTACACTTCACAATCCACTCCACTCCACTACATAATATAATACTGTAGAAAATATTACGTAATTTCACAGTTTTTGACACTTTTGCGTTATTACCCGTTTTAACGTCATAAAGTATGTGATCGCTTTACATTCGCCAATAATACACTACGCAATATATTTCGATTAAAATTCAATTAAAGTAGCAAAAACGCTTTCAATATTAACATAGTAATTGGTACATTGCGATTATGCACACCTTGCAATTGGGGTAAAATATTTTACACGCACAACACGTGAACCATAAGTTAATTCAATAATAAATTTAAATCGCCATTTGAAATTAAAATCTCGTCTCATCAAAATGCAACATTATTTACGCGAGGACGTATCTTTTATGTACGCGTCATTGAATCATGTATCCCCCTCTGCTGTTTCCCCCTCGCCGTATACGTCGCAAATTAAATCGATCTAAACTTATTCGGAACTTTCGTTACCTGCAAAATAATACAATTATTAACGCGGGCGCGACAAAAAGTCCGCAGAATCTGATCGAATAAATCACGTGCTTTAAAATTGGTGCGCCCCCTTTTCACGCAGTAATCGTCGTAAAACTCATTCAAGCAACAATGCATGTCGTCAAACTTCGCTCGAATAAAATTTATGTATCAAAGTTTCGTGTACAAGTATACCGTTCGAGCTTCGCAAACGTGTTTCCAACGGCCGTGTGTCATCGCACCTGACTCGCTCCAACTTTTCCCTGCGCGATTTTCCATGCGACCAAGCGATCTTAT
Source organism: Psilanteris sp. ZL-2020 (assembly GCA_022817085.1). NCBI lineage: Eukaryota > Metazoa > Arthropoda > Insecta > Hymenoptera > Scelionidae > Psilanteris > Psilanteris sp. ZL-2020. Next base: position 8,947 of record JABFQC010001615.1, read on the forward strand.
ATTCATTGGATCTCCATATTACGTGATCAGACGAACTTTTTCCGAAGCTTTCCGTCAATAAAATGCGAAAACTTGTAACAATCTTCGAAGATTTGACCCATTTCTTGCCGGTGATGAATTTGAATTTCGCGCGCTAATTTGAGCGGGAAATTTGAATGCGATGGTGAATCTTCAGTTGGATGGGAGCATCGCAGCCCGTGTAAACAATTTCATTATCATTTATAAACCATGACACGACGAAGGCTTTCAATAAAATGCACGCGCAATGCATAACGTATACATTTTACGAATATTTGTATGCGATTTGAAATTCGAAGAATTTATTGATATAAGAAGAGTCAAATTGTGCGAGGTTCTAAATACAAAGAATTAATAAATAAATTTAATAGCATTTAGATAAAGGCATTTTTTAAACGTTTGTATATTTTATCTTTATGACAAATGATTTAAAAAATAGCAGAACTTTTTAGTTAACATTTAAACCCAATTAAAATTAATTTTATATTCGTGTCGATTTTTTTCAAAATTTGTTTTCAAAAATGTTATCAAGTTTGCATATGGTTATTAATTGTAATATTATATTGCACGCAGAGAAAAAATATTAGAAAATTTATCTATGCACTGAGAAAATTATATTGTAAAATTTAGATGGTAGATTAATTTAAACGCTGATTGGTCGAGACAAGCAATTTTAGTAATGTGGTAGGTTAAAATAGGTTCTGTACTCAATAGCACAGGATATACAATGTCATATAGTTCCTATTACAATTTACATGGTTTAGTGGTGGTTATTACAATATGATTTTCTCAGAGTAATTGCAACATACTTTGTTTACATTAAAAATGTTTATGTTTATTTTTATTGTGTTTAATTTACATTAATATTATATTTTTCGTTATTTTTTTTATTTTATTTATTTTTTACCATAAAAACTTGTAGACAAATTTAAATTAAATTACCTTTATTTCATAAAACAATGTAAACATTCATTTTTACATAATTTAAAATTGATTTTAAATAACTCTTTCACTTTATAAGCAATTAGTTAAAATGTTTATAATTCTAGAATTCGCGTAAATTTCATTTTTGAAATTCTATGCTCTATTTTTCCATATTTCAGTAAAGATTAATAATAATTTAATATTGCCGTAATTCCATAAATGTTTAATTTTAATTAAAATACACGTAATTATTTAAAATTAAATCTGACATATTCCATGAACGCGTATGACAAATTTAAATCACACACATGAATTAATTACTTTTAGTTTTTAATTTAAAATTATAGTGAATTTTCAATAAATATTGAATTATCTTTAAAACTTTTACAAAATTTAGTGCACTTTTAAATTTTAAAACTTTAATTTCAAATAGTTTCATTTTAATTATAAAATAATTATATCTACTTAAATCGAAAATATCACCTTTATTAAATTTTAAAGTTTAAGTCAGTTAAAGTTAGTCTAATTCTAATAATATTTAAATCCTGTCAAAAAATTACATGAGAAGTTCATTTAAAAACAATTTTATAAGCAGCAAATGAATGTTGATCTGAAATTTATTCATTTAAAATTATATTAAAACGCCTTGTATCGAAGTATTTTAACGGCACATCTTGTATTTCTGAACTAAATAAAGCACGTGAATTATAGCAGTATCATTTATCAAAAATAAAAAAAAGGACAACATTGAAAGTTGAAGAAACTTTTTAAAACTCGAAGCTACGCGGATCATATTTAATAAATCATAAATCTGTCATTTAGTTCCATTTTTTCAACCATTTGATTTACATTTCTTCGGAGAAATAATATTTGTAAATCTTTTATTTCATTTGTTAATCCACATAAGTTTATTTTTTAAGTTTGATATTTTTTATTGTATATATAAATTGTACTTCCTTGGAAAAATATTTTTAAAAAGAAATTTCATTGAACAAATCTACAGTCAAATATCAAACTTTTTATATTTTTATTTTATATATATTTATTATTATAAATTATATATAAAATATATTGATTTATGATATAAATTTAGTTATAACGTACTTATATTCCACGAAAAAAATGGAAAAAAATTAATAAATAAAATATAAATTGCAGCGATATTTATAATTACCAAGTAGTTCTAAAAGTTATGTTCCTTGGATGCAGTTTTAACTTATCGGGAATAAATACTAAACATGCATATAAGTCTAATATAAAGTGTATAACTTTCACCAACAAAGTATATATATTCTAATTATATTCGACAATAGCTTCAAACGTACTGCACGATTATTATTATAATAATTATTTAATTTATTACAAATTTATATCATGTTTGGAATACCCTTCTATCAAGATAATTGCTTAATTATAGGATTATGTTTTATCAACTTAATCCGCTTATAGATTTAATATAATGTAAGATTAGAATGAACAGAACATGTAAAGCTTTACATTTGTGTCGTATAGTTTTATTGTTGTTATTTTGTTATCATGCTGATTTATATATATATATATATATATATATATATACACGACTCGAACATAACCATGTCGCGTATCATCTATCAGCTAATTAAAATTCAACATCGTGTATAAACAATACTAATAATTTCGAACGATTCAAACCTTTGTATAATTATACTTTGATTTAATATTAACTACTGAGGAATTAATATTTCCAAAAAAATATATACTATATATCTTATATTTACAAACATTAATAGACATATCAAAAACTATTTATTGAATTTTTATTTTCAACTTTACTTTAAATTTTGTTCATAAATTGTAAATGAAAATGTAAAATGTAAGATAGTAAAACATCAAATATACATACAAACGTTTACTGTAAACAAAAACACTTCAAAGCAAAAAAGTCAAGTTTTTATAGTAAAATTTGTTGTAATATATTTTATTCAATGTGCAAAGCCAGACAAAAATGATACAAAAACAATAAAAAAGTCTTTAAAAAAGTGTATTAATTTCCAAGAAAAAAGACATATCGGCATAATTATTGCTACAAGAAACGTCTGTTGGTGTTTTACCTTTTCAGTAAGAAGAATTGAAAGTAATTACCCGAATAATTAATGGTCGAAAGTTTTGAATTTTCAATGAAATAAGTCAAATTAACGTAATTAAAAAGAGTCATAATAGGAACAAAAAAATGTTTTTAATAATCAGCAAAATTTTCGTTTTTCATTCAATTTATTCTTCGCATTAAAGTCACGAGTGTTCCGAAATTGGAAATGCACGCATTCAATTCACTTGCAAATAATAATTCAATTAAAATTTTATTCGCAACGACACATAAAGTTGCGATAAAAAATTGAAACGATTTTAATGCGTTCTCTTTGTTTTGCGGCATTTCACGCAGAATGGAATCAACGAAACATAATTTAATCACAATATAATACCATTTCGTTTGGACGGACGGTCGAATGATTTCGAGGCACGAAATTTCTCACCAAGACCGTGTCATTAAGTTAATTTGTTAAATTTTCTGAACGCAGACTATTCGGCAAATTAGCCTCAAATGTAGAATTTTGTCGATTTTGGTGCCAATTGATCCCTTTTAAATCCACGTGACCGTAATTCCGGATTTATCAAGAAAAAAAAAGAGAATCTAGTTCTCAATTAAGATTTCGATTATTTGTCGATTTCGATCTAATAATCAGATCATAAAATGCACACAGAAATGCAGCCTAATAAACAATTTGCCTTTTCATATACCAATTAATTACAACTAATTATTCTACACCAATATCTATACATTCTCACGCCAAAGTAATTCCCGAAATAATTGTCTAATTATGTTACAATTCAATTACTTAATACATTATCAGTTACTCTATATTAATTATATGAGCATTAAACATAAGTATCACACGTCATAATGAATTACCAATAATTTTGTTAATATTTTGTAATTAATTAATCATGTTATCGAACAAATCGACGTATCTTATGCGCGTCAAGTTTTATAAACACTTTAATCGAGCAGGTTAGTGCGATATACTGGCATACAGAAATCCGTAAGGATTTAATATACCATGTTAATGCCTGGTTTGCATTAAATTTCTAATATGGCAATTATTCCGAACAACGTAATAATGGATTTCCATTAATACGTTGTTACACGCCGCATTTATTTACATTTAAATTAGGGTTATTACACGGGATAGTATAATTGCGTGTCGGATAATGCACTGGGTTGAGACAAAGATTTTAATGCTTACAAGGGGGCGCGCGCCCGAAGGAATTTTTTAACTTTGCAGTCCGAATTAAAAGCGTTGGTTTGCTCATTAAGCGCAACTTCTAATGTGTGGCTACGTTTTTATTAACTCCTTTCAAGAGTGTTAGCTCATTTGCTCACTTTTATTATTAAATTTAAGAGACCATTATAGTTTCTTTTTTTATTCCAAACAGGTAATGACGTTTTACGAAATTAGTATAAAACCGTATTAAAATATAGTTTCCAAGTTTGATATTGGATTCAAACGTTAAGAGATTTTGCGATTTTTGGAATCATTAAATAATGTGTTGATGCCTATTGAAGGAAAGTTGTGAAATCGTTTAGCGTCAAAATCATTTATGGAACCAAAATATTGAGTTTGATGTATGTAATGTCATTAGAGAAATATGTTCTCTATTTAGCTGTCAATTGATGCAATATCATCAAAATTCAGTCTAATTATTGTGGAATAAATCACGTTATTATAACCTATATTCAACCATTGCAAGAGTTCAATTATCATCGTATGCTATTAACGTCGTTATCTCAGTCATTAAGGCAAAATGTATTTATTTGACCGATAACGTATGGAAGCAATTATTTGCATAATTATTTTGTTAATGCGTATTTGTCCGAAGAACAAACATCAACGATCAAACCTTTGAATTAAAATTATTAAAACATTTAGTAATTTTTAGGATATTTTATTCATGGGAATGGATATCTTACATAGTAAATATTAATGTACATCATACGGGGATGATTTTATGCAATTTCTTTCTATGGTAAACGTAAATATTCGTTATGATGCAAATTGAAATTTTAAACATAATATTTTCAGAGCTTTTGACTAAATATCGTTCAATTCTAATGAATTTTAATTATACTATTAATTTTGGTTTTGTACAAATATTTATAAATAAAAATAAACTTTTATTTCTTCTCATTTTATTGCACATGCATATATATATACTCTGTCAATAAGGATTCTATATTTAATATAAAAAACAACCTTTTTGCCCCTGTAGTTAATAAATGTAAATAAATAGACAAAATTATATTAAAACTAAATAAATATTCTCTACTAACAATCAATCAACATTGAATTCAACTTCAACTTTGAATTTCAGGTTAATGAAATCCGTTTTCATTAAATTTACAAATATTTTAATTATAAAGCTTACAAAGTAATCAGCAGACGAAATCATTATTTTTAATTGATGAAATTGTCTTTGCAATTTATGCCACTTTAATACGATAAAACTTCGAATGCAATTTGTATGTGTTTTTAATCTTCGAAAAATCAACAAAGCCTTAAGTCAAAGACCCAACCAGTTCTTGAAAAAACCACTGAATAGACCTAAAAAGTACCACAATACCCGGACAATTTGGCCACTCCCTTATATCAAAGTCATAAGCTTAATAATTCTGTCTTCCCCCTCTCAGGAAGTTGGACTTTACGATTCGTATTTTTTAATTAAAAGCCGTAACCGTTTCCTGGTGAAAGTTCGCCATTCAAGCGGTGAACTTCGGTGGCGTCGACGTCGAACTTTGTATCATCCAGGCAGTCATTTGTTTCGTTTGCACTCAAAGGGATGAATGACCAACGCTATAAAATAGGCAAAAAGTATTTTACAAGTCAATAAGAAAATCTCAAAACCGTTTTCTAGAATGATTGCAAAGATAATATTTTTTATAATGAAAGGAGTAATGAGGTTAAAATTTTTTTTTTTATAATTTGAATAAAATTTATAATTCTTCAAAGTTATATTTTTTGTTAAATACTTATATTAAGCAATTAATAGCCTAAATTAATCATGTCAAGTGCAAAATGAATATTTTGGTTATTTTGAAGAAAATAATTCGCAGATTGTTGTTAGTTATTCTTATCTAGTTCTTTTGGTTTTTCCAAACTAAATATTTGTATTTGTAATTGCTTCTGAAATGAAAATACCAATGAATTTTCGAACTCGAAACTATTATTTCCAGTTTGAAATCGAAATTTGTAATTGTCAGATTTTATTGTACGTAGTCTGATTTGAAACCATATATATAATAAAACGATATTAATCAGTATCCAAGGTCAACAAAACGTCGAGATTGCATGTACACAATTGATTCCGTCCGAATCCGAGATAGACCGACTTATCCCCGGAAGATCATTTCATTTCGTGCAGATTACCCTACGATCTTATCGATTCAGCCTTCTGATTAACTGCCCCGAGTTGAATGCCCCGAAATGAGACTGAGAATATTTTAATTAAAATTTCTAAAACTTAGAAGGATTAGCCTGGGTAATTATAAAATATTCTTTTATATTTTAAGCAATTTCGTGAGCTTGCGATTTAAATTTAAAAATTGTTTCATCCAAGACCAGTTTCAATCCATTACAGACAAACTTGTACCCTTCATTGGCCAAATTCAATATATTTCATTCCTCATTGAATACCAAGCTTGTACAATACAAGACACCAACAACAGGATATGTGATATATCTGCATAATGCGATGATCTAAAAATAACCACAATCGGTCGCATTTTAGACATGACTTCCAATCTAATGGTCAACAAAGGTCACCTAGACTCTACCATTAAATTTCATCCATCTAATTAACTGTTGCAACTCAAAATCGAGACGACGAAAAATTTTAATTAAAATTCAAATCGCCATCTCATTCTCTCTCGCTCCTCGATCGTTCACAAAAATCACTTCATCCTGGCCAGATTACCAAGCGTTAACATCCATTAACATCGCCGAACTTTGGTCATATTTATGAGCCCACTTTTGTTCAGCTCGTTTGTTTCACGCGGCCCCTTCATTTCCCTATGCTAATCATTTTCAGGCGCAATTCAACGCTCCTCGAAACCAAATTATTTCCGCGAAATAATATACCACAAAGGTAGACATAACTTGGCGAACTTCTTCCAGGGAAAGTAAAGTCTCGCGCGCTCCAAGGTCCCTAACATCCGCGCAAATTTCCAGTTCGTGTATTTGCCGACGAGGGATACCAAGTGCTGGCTCAATATGCGCTGCCGCGCGATGGAAGGGTTAAACACAAGACGGGAATAATTTTGCCTGCAGTACTGGCTCGACCGGGCAAAGATTAACTGGCAAGATACTAGTCATTGTCAATTCCCCGAGATGCTTCAGCGACCTGGAAAGTGCTGGCTGGATGAAGATAAAGGTTTCGATACAAAAATGATGGGTTTTTCTATTTCAAAATTAATTAACAGGTTGAATGTTGTAACGATTCGGGCTGTCTGTTTGAATGTAAGAAGTGGCCTTTGTTTTAAAGATGCAGTCGGATGAACGTGATTGGTTTGGGTGAATTCGAACGGACGGGTTCTTGAAGGCGACAGAGGGAGCTGAATAAAAACTGAGAACAATAATTTGTTCGAGACGTGATGAGTACGTTGATGTGACAAAAAATAAAATAACGATGATAATGATGATGAAATGAAATAATAAGCGGAAGGTTCGTGGGGATGAAGGAATTGGGATGTTTGAAATTAAATATAGTGAGGGAACGGTGAAAATAAAACCATCCCATTTCAGTAATTGAAGTAATGTAGAAATTAAAGGTAAGAAAACTATGCAGATTAAGGACGGAATTAATGACGAGCCATTTCCAGACATACACTCCGTCGTTTTCTAATTAAATTATAATGTAATGTAACCCTGACTGGAGATGCGTAGATGCATAACATTGAACAAAATTTTAATGACAATTAATCTTACCTTGGATTAATCCATCTTACATTTTATGCGCACACCACACGGTATTTAAAACAAATGAAGAAACATTAAAGCCGTAATAACTTCTGTTATTTGATGTATTCCTTGTCATAATTATCTGCTTTATTTCGTGGTAGAAGAATGCACGGTTGTGAGTTTTTTTTTTTAGATTTTTGGTTGATTTTACTGTTTACTATTATTGGTACTAAATGCTAAAAGATTCGTTCTTCTTTGTCTTATTTAGACAATAAAAAGTATTAAATAAAGAAGGTAATATTTTCTATATATATTTTAGTTTAAGATGTCAGTAATCTATTAATTAAAAAATTACTTTCAAAAATGTGTAATTAAGCATATAAAATTGTCTATTTTAAGCTTAACTAATGTAATTTTAAATAATCCTAAGTTTAACATTTTTAGGTTAATTATTTATAACATTAATTAATTATTTTTAACAATTTATTAACTGATTTTTAGGTTAATACAAAACTTATTTCAGTTACAATTGAACTATTGAATTACTATTGATTTATAAGAAAAAGTTTATTTTTTAAATTAAATTATAAAAATTTATGATTCAAAATAAGATTTTTATGGAAATAAATAATTACTGTATATATTTTAGCCTTTATTAAACTAGAAATTGTATCTATAATATTAAATCATAAAATTAAATAAACTTAAATAAAATATGAAATAGTATTTAATTTATGGTTCTATTGTAACTGTTAATTAAATTATATTTTATACGAAATAATTAATTTAAAATTCAAAACCCTTTTTTAAATGAAAACAATAGTTAAATCTTTTGTTTTAAATACGTATTGTTATCAACTTTTATTTCATTGCACTATTGCCCTACTTGAATTTAACAGTAGAGATAGAAGGTGGACGTTCTCCACTTTTTTCTAGAAGAATTCCTTTCACTCCATTGCAGCTTACTTCTGTCAAGTCTCGATTTTTCATTGAAGTTTTAAATTGATTTTCAATTGATTTTCGACTAATAGAAGGCTCTGTTACAGATTTTGTAGGTTTTTAAACTTTTCAAATTATTCAAACTCATTTTTAAGTCATATTTTGTATAAATCCATAACAAAAAAATTAAGTAGACGTTTTTAGATAACACAACAAAAACCTGAAATTATATCAGATTATACTACAGTCGAAAGGTATCATGTTAATAAAGAGTACATTTTACGAATATTTAAATAAGAATATATTAAATTCATATAATAATAAAAAATATATAAAATGAATAAATAAAAGTATGATGAATATAGTCTGATTAACAAGATTATTAATATAGAATTAATTCTAATGAATATGATACAATAGAAAATAACAAATACAATTTTTCACACTTTTTGAAATTTTAATATTAATTAAATCGATAAAAATATCGTTTAATGTAATTTTCATATCAGATCAGTTTACTGGAAACCAAAAACCACAAAAAAATGTAATTTAACTCCATATATCTTTTAAATATATTTTAATCTTAAAATGTAATATTGATTTAATTAATGTCAGATTATTTATATGTAACTTAAGTTAAATTATATTAAAATTAAGAAAATTTGACAATTCAACTTTGAATAATCATTTACTTAATTTGTAATTATCTTCGATCGATTTATCTGGTTATTATACAAATACCTGAAAATGTTTCATACATTTTCATGACTTGTATAATTTAAAATGATCTGCGTAAAAATAAGTTCAATTTTGTTGTAAAAGAAGTAAAGATA
>JABFQC010001616.1:0-18647 GCA_022817085.1 Psilanteris sp. ZL-2020
TTTTAAGGGACAAATAAAAAGGAAATTTAAAAATAAATTAAAAAAGAAAGATAAGCATCAAAAAAGGTTATTTTAAATGCACAATTATGGCAGAGGTGTTTGGATTACTACTATTGTGTTGTGTTGTCTGTAATAAGGTTATTTTGGATGTATCTGTATATATTTACAACCATGTAGTGATGAATAGAAGGTTGACTATTTTGAGCTACCCTATATTATATCAAGCTTCATCTTACTATCTTATCGGTGTGTGTACATATGCCTGAAACATATGTCTTTCTATTACGCATCAATCTCTTACCTAAGTATAGGTGTCTGAAGCACCTCTTGCTCATAATAGGCTGTGCTATGACAAAACCTAATCAATTTAATAGAGAAAGTAATGGTAATTTAAATTAAATCAAATAGTATTTGCAAATAAATTAGTTCAATTATTCAATATTTCCTGGCACAAATTATTTCCAAAATTATGGGACACACAGAAATAGATTCCATTAAAAATTAATGAAAGTTCAATAAGTATTATTAAAAATGCAATAAGTTACTGACAAAACTAAAATTCAGTTAGAAATTACCGATCGTTACGGTAAACACTGATGAATTTTCGGTATATATTTACAAACATTCCTCAATGTTTACTGAAAAGTTCAGTCATTTCTACTAAAATTTCTTGTTTGTCTATGACATCCAGTAATTTTTAATGAATTTGTTTTCTGTAAATGTATTCGCAAATATTTTAATTTTATAAATTAAATATTTTAATTAAATAAAATTAAATTTTAATTTTTGAAGTGTTTTCATTTCGAGTTCTATAAAATATAGTTTTTGTTATGCAATCGAAATGTTGTATACTATTATATATATTATATATATATAAATTAAAATAGTACAGCTAAGGTACGTGTTGATAAATTCATCATTTTCGCTACGTTATTTCTAATTTATTTTTTTAATGACGCAGCCTAATTATTGGCATTATAATTGTGACGTATAGATTATAAGTTTTACGAGAAAACCAATTTTGATTTTCGATTAGACTTCATCAAACTAGTATATTATATATTCTGATAATTCTAAAATTAATAAATTCTTAAAACCGCAGATAAGTGTGCAGTATAAATCTGTTCACTGACATCCAAAGTATGTTTTTATTAATTACCCGACTTCCTGCTAGAATTATCTTCTAGAATACTCTTTTGAAAGCAGTATAATATTAAGATAATAATAAATATTAAATATTGTATTATAATAAAAATACTACATTTTTTATTTGTTTTCCTGCGGCAGAATTGATCTGATTTTAACATTAATATAAATAGTTTACAAAATACGTCGTAGTAAACGAGCACATATAATTTATTTACTGTTAAAATATTGATACAGTTTATTTAAACAAACTTATAATTAAATATTTATTTTTAATTCTTAAGTATAAATTGTCAATAAGAAATACAATGGTAGTAGAAACTGTCGTTAACAACTATTGTATAAATTTAATATATTAGAAATAAACAATTTATGAGCTAATTCGAGAACTCTAAAATATATAAATATGTTTCGACTTATTTTCATTCAGTTAAAATTCAGTTGACTGAAAAATGCAGAGAACATTTATTAATCTGATCATTTTTATCTTCATTTTTTGAGCATATTATTCGTATTTTTATTTTTTGAACGACCTACATTACAGATAGTCTGCTTGTGCCATCAAGTTTTTATAAATTATTACAATGTAGTACAAAATATATACTCTTATAAAATGGTTATACTACTTAAAATTGTTGGTATCAATCTAAATATTACATAAAACGTAAAAATAAAAAAATACATCTAGGATGTCTTCTATTTACGATTTATTAAATGCGATAGAATTTGTCGAAAAGAAAATCATAACCTCCTTTTGGATATTATTAACAAAGTTAATACATTGTTTTTATTACAGCTCGATTAGGACGATTTGTATATTAAATATTGATCTTTTCAAGTGAAAGAATATTGTTAATGTTATTACAACTTTTATACTTTTAGTGTGTTACAGGACAATCTCCTGAACTTCGGGATTGAATTTCGTTGTCTCGCGAGAATAGTGGCCTCTTCAGTAATATAATTTCCTTTATAGTTAAGTAAGTAAAAGGGATAACTGTAACCTATATCTAACATACTATTTTAACATAGTCAGAGATTTGTTAATAGTATAATAAATTTAATCAAGTTGCAAGATTTAATGTAAGACTTCCTTGAAAGAGAATTATTATAAAATGCAAACAAATAGTACCATTTCAGTTTGATTAATTTCACGTCGTTAAATACATTGTACATAATTTTATATATAAACTGGCATTAATTTGAATTTGCATTAACATTTGTATAAGTAAAAATCAATGAACTGATATTCTGAACTCTGCTTCCAAGCTCGTCTTCGTTATTTAATTATTATAAATGCAAATTATAATAAGCAAGACTTTGGACATATTAAAAATAACATAATAATAATAATAATAATACTAATAATAATAATATAAATAATTCAGTTGCACAAAAAAGTACAAGAAATTAGCCTAATTTCAAGATTCAGGTCAGTATCATTATTTTTAGTTTATCTTAATAGTTCTGCTTTAAAGCAAAACTTTTGTACATCCACGATGACATTTCAATCACGGAATGCGGAAAATGTATACTTTTATAACCATTTCATCCCGCAATGTTACAATACGTTCTATATCAAACATATATTAAGTACTGGATCTAATGTTTCTGAATGCTTTTCCGCATACATTTAAATATGAACGAATTTTTTGTTTATGTCGAATACAATATCGAATGGAAGCACCATATTTCGCATTCAGTTTATTTGAAGCTCTAATCAAATATACATTAATCAAACTTGTTTATTTAATTTACATTGATAATCATGTTGCACTGTTTGAACAAATTCGTATAAAAAAGACTGAATTATTTTTTCCGAATTACTGAAATCCAGTCGTTTTTAACTGAATTTTCGTTTTTTTTCTTATATACAATTACTGAATCGAACAACTTTTATCTCCTTTTATATTTGCTGGATAACAGTTTTACGATATAAAATGCTTATATATATTTTTGAAATCTGAAACGTTCTGTATTTGTGTGACATAATTTTGAATTACATGCTAGCTTAATTTGAGAAATATATATAGTGGCGTCGGTCGAAGTCCATACACACCTATATATATATGTATATATATATATATATATATATCTATAGTCGGCGGTATAGTGCCGTTCCACCACAAGCAACTCTATGCACTACTTAACTGTCGGTTCTGAGTTAGCCGTACTACACAACGCGGCGAACATGCAATCATATTTAGTTACTAATAGAAACTACTGGCCCCCTAGATTTGTCCGTCTTCCATCAAGACATCTAAAGCGAGATTTCATAACCGCGTATATTCGCTCGCTTTCTTGTATACCTTTATTCTTCGCGTTTAAGTAGAAAGATTTAATAATAGTAGATAACTAGATTGACAATATTAAACATCGTTAAATGCTCTCAACGAGCCAACATTCAAACTTGCAGTAATGCCATAAAACGATACTTTGATCAACAACTTTTATACTTACAAATATATACGTTCTGTGAAGACAACTTATTGGGAAATATTATTAATAATTAATGAACAAAAAAAAAACTTCTGTGTTCACGTTGATAACAATAACGTTCTAATATTTTGTAGGTTAAAATTACTATATTGTATAGAAAAACAGTCCGAGAGATTGTTTACCAATTTTATTCCAATATAATAGAGGAAATATGAGTATATGTAATTATTTTCAAATTTTTAAAAATTTTATTTAACACAAATTTAGTTTGTGTTTAATAGTTTAAAAATAGATCGAAGGACGTGAAAATCAAAATTATAATACTTTATTGAAATTTTATTTTTATAAATATATAATTATAAATGTTTTTATTTATATTAAATATGCACAGTACTGCCTATATTATCGGCATTTATTTTCTGGATACATATATACATATTATTATTTATCGTCTTACCATATTGTATTTAATATTCAATAATTGTCATCATTATTAGACATTCCAAAATTAAATATAATCTATCGATTGCAAATGCGTGAATAATCAACATCAGGTCGAAGAAATGCAAATGCGGTATGAACATAAATTACATATTAATGGTAATGGTTTTTAAGCTGCGTATATACCACTCTACGTCAAATTTATATACTTTCGAAAATACTTGCGCCGTATATTAGTACCATGTTATACCACCCTGGAATTAGATGAAAATAAATAGATGACTGTAACTGGTCTGCATTGCATTGTTCTTATATATTAAATGTATACAGTTAAATGTATATATATAACTCCGAACAAAAATAAATTTTAATTACACCACATAAGATATTACTACACGCAGAAAAAAGTACTATTAAAAATGATTGAAAGTTCGGTAAATATTATTAAAAACACAGTAACTTACGGACAAAACAAAACTTCAGTTAGAAATTACTGAACTTTTGAGTAAACATTGATGAATGTTTGTAAATATATATCGAAAATTCATCAATATTTACAGTAAAAGTTCGGTATTTTCTGACTGAGTTTTTGTTTTTTTCCGTTAATTACTGTGTTTTTAATAATATTTACTGAAACCTCAGTAATTTTTAATGGAACGTATATTCTGCATGTATATTCTGTAATTTCAATGCAAATCTTTTACAAACTTTTAGCATTAGCTTTTCACCGTAATAATTCATCACATTTATTTACGTGTAAGATAATTTTGTAAACCCACGTATTCAATTCAACACTTTATTTTAATTATTAGATAATTTTGAATAAGCTTTTGAATTTTTAATTCTGAACTCGAATAAATTTGTCAAAAAAGGTTCCCACTATAGCCTTCCATGATTTTTAGAAAATTAATGACATTGTTATCTTATAATTATTTCTTTTCCTTAGAATGAAATGAAAATCACAAAATCCCATACAAATTTCAGCCATTTATTTATTTCAGCGTAATAAAATTACTCGATTATTATTATTATATCACTACTTCTAACAATTACATGCAATATACAAAACCACAGACGGAATGAAACAAACGTCATTCTGCATCCTTCGGTGCGCACAAAAAAATAAAAATATATATATGACCGTTTGTATCAATAACTGTTTTTTATTTCCATAAAAACGAATCACTCATTAATCCAACTGCTAGATATGCGCATGATTAATAGTTAGCTATACATATACTGCAAAAATGTATTAAATCCGGCAGACGGTTTGAGCACTTTTCAGAGGCAATTTCGCCCAACTATTCGCTCGCAACTATTAATCACTAAAACTAACAACACCCACCCCCGTCTTGTAACATTCACGCAAGTTCGCATTTTGAGCGCCGTCCTCTCGTTGAAGCCATCATCGGATATTGTCTTTCAGCGCGCGACAAAATCGCCCTCCAGGCGACAGTTGTGCCCGTTGAAATCAACAGCACGTTCCGTTGCTCTTCCACGCCCGAAGTTCTCCGATACTCGTACCCCCGGACAAAGAAGACAGAGCGTAAGACGTCGATGTACTTTTGTCTTATTGCTGCGCTTAATCGCGCCACAGTGGTCTTAACGACACAATAACAACACGACAACAACCGAGCGAAAAACACGCGACAAATCGAGCAGCTTGCAAAAGAACGGAGGGAAAAATATATATATAAGTACATATATATATATATATATATATATATATATATATATATATATATAAATATATATGTATGTAAAAGAAAAAAGAACGACTTTGCGGAAAAGTCGATAGCGAATGACATTGCACGGATGTCTGTCCGCGGGCGGTGTCAATGAATCCAGGTGAAAACACACACGACGCGCGTTTTCTTCTAAGCATCGCTGCGTGACGAGCAAATATAATCGCGACGTTCGTGGATGGATTTTTCATTTGCGCGCGTTACAAATGTAGAGGTCGAACAAGACGGGTATGAGAATGCTCTTTGCGAAGCGCTCTTCCTCAACGCCGCGTGTATTCGACGCGGTGCATTTCAGATGCTTAATTAATATTCGCGTTGTTTGAAACAACGACGTGGCGATAAAAAGCAAATTGTCGTAATTATCGTCGGACAATTAACACAGATTTATTCTTTTATCGTATTTGAGTTGTTGCTTATGGCGTAATTTGACAAACAAAAATAACGGCCGCGACGTAATTGAAAGCAATTGCGAGTTGGAAGAGGGCAGAAAGAAGAAGGTTAATGGTTTGTAGTGCATTTTTGTGACGCATTATTGCGTAATAATATAAATTGTGCGTTACGAGGCAATCGTCGACGAGATTTGCAAGTGGGTGATTTCTGATGTTCGCCGTGCATTTGCAAAGATATATACTTTTAAATATGTTTACGTTAAATTTAACGGACGTGAATTATTCGAGTTGATATAATAATAATTGAGCGCGGTAAATTGTAGGTTTGATTTGAAAATAATTTAATTAGTTCAAAGTTAGTTTCTTGGGGGTAATGTGTGTATTTGAAAAATTACTTGTTTTTAACATTCAAATACAGTTCAATGTGTATTTATTTATTTATTTATAATAGGCAGAAGAGAAAACTGTATATCTGAGATTTCCAAGTAGAAATTTCAACCGGGCATTCAGTGGGGCTTATTTTAGTGAAACTTGGTCCTACTAGGGTACACCAATGTAGGCCCAGACAGGAAATGTAACGCTGGGAATAAAGGGGCCCCAGTTAAAATTCCAGTGCATGCCAAATAACTGCCCGAATGAATCCCTTTGATAAATGTCGTTACACAAATTTCTTTGCAAATAATACAACCAATTCACTGAGAGAAATAATGTATTAAATATTACAACGTATATACGATGAATCCAATCACGGCAGTGTTATACAGTGATAAATTGTACTTATTGAAACTTTTTTGCAATTTATTAATAAATTAATAAATTTAGTTAAATAATACAAAAATGATGAAAAATGACTTTTTCCATAAAAAATGTATAAGCGCCGGCAAGATTTCAATAACAATTACCTAGAATAAAACACACGATTTTCACATGGTGTACTTTATGGATACTCTCTTGGGTCCTAGTAAGATTGATCAATTCTAAACCCAAAATCGTATGTTCATTATTGCCTGCATGGGGCCCTATAAGGTTTGCCGTGTGTAATTACTAACGCAAATTATTCCCTTAAAATCTTCCTAGGGCCCGATCAAAATATATTGTAACCCAAACGGGTACCCCCTTACGGGAACAATGTAGGATAAGTCATGGGATGCCATTTTAGGGTAAGCCCGATTAGGTCCTATACATTTTGACAGAATGCCCGATGAAATTTCTATTTGGGATTAGTGAATAAAATTAGAAGATCTTTTTTGAAAAATTCAAGGCAGTATTTGGCATCGTAAAATTTATTACCGATATGGTCTATGTGAAAGTAATCTGTATGTGCGGAATAAATATGGCGATACTTTAGTATCGCAGTAAAATCCTTTTACCTTTTTTTTACTTTAAATCAGATATTACTTTTCGGTATAATTAATTTCGTTCTTTGATTTAAATTCACATCGACATTTATATTCGTGTTAAATTGCATTTTTAAAATAAGAAAACAAGTACTATACGAAATTATATCACTCAGAAGGTGAAAATTCAATATAGATATAAGGTAAACAACAAGAGGATAGGTAACTCGGAGTATTTTTGTGTTGAAATCGAACTCATGCGGTGATATGGGCCTACGGCATGTCTCGAGAGACGTGCTGATGTATCGCGACTGGATTTGATGTGATTGTGGGAAAGACGCACATTCAGCAAAGACACGCTATTGCATAGTTGAAACTGAGATATTACATTGAAATATGAAATATTAAACTTTATATGTAGCGTCGCAATAGCTTAATCTAAGCCATCATTTTTGCGTTACATTTTATCCATGTAAATATCCGAGAAGATCTGTCGTAACGAAAAGTAATAACGATTTTTTGTATATTTAAAATATTTAAATAATAAAATGTCATTCGTCTGATGTATATATATTTAGAGAAAACTTAGAAACGGAAAAATGGAAAACCTTTCTGTTTTTACATATTTACATATACGTACTGCACACGCTACGAAGTTTTAAGAAAATTCCTATGACAAAATTGACGGCGTCAATCGATCGTTGCAGAGAAATGCAAATAATTCTATTTTTTGGTTGATAATAAAGTATGAATTATAATTTATGTAAATCTCAATCAATCATTTATAATAAAGATTTTTACTTTAATAATACCGTTTGTGTCTGTTTAAATGAAATGTTTATGTAATTAATAATGTTCTGAATATTAAATATTATATATGAAATTATATAATATTTATTATTATATATGAAATGAAATAAGTATGTTATACATCGTTATAACGCACGTATTTCTAATTTGTATAACAAAATAGCAAGCTGATTTGTTCTTTTCAAAAATGAAATACTTTGAGACAATTTGCATTATTGATAATTATTAAAAAAAATTATTCTTCAAATTTGTCCAAATTTACATATAAAAGTGAATAAATAGGCATTAGTATCAGTAGTTTGCGCATAAAAGTCTGTTAATAATATAATGCAATTATTTTTTTATCTCGGCTGTATTAAATTCAATGCGCATTAACTAAATCTTTCAAAATTAGTTTCAATGGCGCCGACATGCAAACACGCTCGCGGTATTTGTATTTATGAATTTGAAAATGGAAGTTAATACTACTTCACATTATATACGTGTATATATACGCGTAGCTTTACATTTACGCGAAAAAAAAATTACAAAAAATTTGTTGAACAAACGCCCGATCATATCAAAGAATATAATAACAAATGGCATTAGTAGTGATAAAGGAGAAGATTATTCAAATGACATTACACTGATGATTGAAACATATGAAAAATCGTAAACATTGTTAATACACAAAACACTTTTATAAATAATTTACATTTTAAAATGACACGAAAACATTGCGTTAACTGCATTCATTTAGCTCCGATATAATAATACAACTTTTTACATTCAATTTTTTCATATATTCATATATAATACGCGTAACACACGGACAACAAATAAACGTATAATGCAATTTAAAAAGGTATTGTGCACATTTCTGTTTAAAAATTTAGTCGAACAAACATCAATGTGTATTAATTTATGGTAATATGTTTCACATCAAATCAAATATTCTGTTTTGCTTTCAAGCCATTATGCGTTTATAGTGAAAAGTGTTAATAAATTATTATTAAAAGTGTATTATTTTAATATTTCATTTAGTTGATTTCAAGTACATTTGCGCGATTCGTCTGTGCAATTTGCAAACCCAAAACAAATCGCGAAACACGAAAGTGCGGATCAGTAGTATAAGGCTAGATCACGTCCGACGTTCCAAGGCTTCGCTTCGTTTGAATACGTTTGAATTACGGTTTTGATCCTCAATTCGCGTATACTTCGGCTCGTATAGAAATTATTACGACCGCGTGTGTCCCTTGTCGCACAAAGACGTACGATTCGTCGCATCGATATTTCGTGATGCCCGCAAGTACGCGGCATAATGTGAGGACGACCGGTAACTAATACGAGCGTTTAGCTTCAGCATTTCAATGCTCTTGCGACATCGGACACTTCCAAAATAGCATGTCACTGTATGTTAACTTCACTTTGAAAGCAACTTTTTTAGCCGTTAGAACTTTTGCAGAATTCAGAACCGGATTTGAACTTATAACGAAACGCAGACGTTATTTAAGATACAAATAACGCTGCTGTGCATTTGAAAAAAAGTTGCCAGTTGTTTTCGATCGAAGCGTGTTTCGATCGTTATTATATTTCTTTATTATTACTTTTAATTTGCTGCCAATTAAAGGTCCCTTGTTGTCAATATTTTGAACTATATACACTGAAAAAAATAATATTACAAATTTGACCAAACTAGATAATAAAAGGAGGAAAAGTAAGCAAAAATGTAAATAAACATTAGACAATATCATTGTTTATATTATTTGTTTGGTAATATTTGACATATTTTTTAGAATTTTCTGACCGTAATTTATCATAATATTTACATTTTTGCCTATTTTTCCTACGTTTATTATATAGTTTGGTAAAATTTGTGAGATTATTTTTTTCAGTGTATATATATAAAATGAATTTCTTTAACAGAAAAACCTAAACATATTTTCTACATAAAACCCAAAAATTGCAAAAAGAAAAAGATACAACTTAATAATAATGATCCACAAAAATAAATCAGTTGACCAAAAAAAGTACAATTTTATTTTCAAACTTGAAAGAATTCTCCGCAACAAGTACAGTAATTCTATTAATTTTATAGCTGTAAAATTCAATCGTTTCATTTACATCAACTGATAATAGTTTTAATCGACCATACCTGATAATGTTTCTAAAAAAAATCAGAACGTACGCTGCTTACGTTTTTCATTAACGTTCATTTTGCAGTATTTATTTTTAATTTTGGCAGAGCAAAAATAATCAGTAAAAAATGTAATTGTGGATCTTTGAACGCGAAATAATTCGAAACTGAATCGTCCTATCAATAATGTAATGCAGATAGGAGTTGTAATTGAATTAATGAAATATGATCAAAATACAATGGAAAAAATGCAATCATGACACGGGACGGTTTTAATACGAAAACGAGTAACAATTTATTGTTTCTTTAAACGTGAACGAATTGATTGTAATGTACGCGCGAGATCAACGTAAATCGAAGAGTCCCGCTTCGCTTCAATCTAAATAAATGTTTGCTCGATCCCGCTGGCTTGTTACAAACGATAAGACGAATAATTAACGAGTTGCGTTGAAGATCTGAGGTTAGCTTTAAGCTATTAATCGTCGGAAATTCCAGCGTCTAACCTCGAAACAAAAATAAAGATAAACCAAAAATTATGAATATATTTGCGCTGATCAATAAGAATAAAGTGATCTAGTGCAGTAATAAAAATTGCATTAAATATATACATCTTGTAAAGAAAAGATAAAAATGCAATATTAAATATTGTAATAAATTATTAAAACTCTTATTTAAGTCACAAACCGACTTACCAAGATGTCTAAGTGTCTTAATCCAATACACAACATTTTACATTAAGACAGGTGACTTAAATAAGTCACTTTGTGTCTTAAAATCGTGCCATCTAAGACACTTTATTTTAGCAATGTATGCCACACAAGTAATGAAAATTGTTAAAAATCAAAAATTCGCGTTTTGTTGCGTTTTAAAATTGTAAATATATTTTATTATAAAAACATGCACCAAAGTTAAGACAAATTATAATATTTAGCCTTCTGTTTTAGACTTTTACTGTCATTTCTTTTTGAATGAATATTATTATTATTATTTCAATAATTCGATTTTTACGCCTGAATGTTACAAAATTCTGAACACACAATTCTTTGCCTCGAAACCGTTTATCATTCGCGTTATTTCGCAACGTTTCAATCACGCCGTTGGAATCCGAACAACACACATCTTCGCGCGCGCGGAATCGCGTTGCGTTCGGCAAATAATTATAAAATATATATACACATATTTCTGCATATGAACTTACGACAAATGTCACGCAATCGCGCTTGTACACTGCATTAATCCATATACTTTGTCGATTCATGTGCAACAATGCGCGTCAGCGAAATGTTTGACAAATGAACAAAACGCGCGCAAAACCTCAGAGCGATACTTCCATGCTACGTAAAACCAACAATGACTTTGTTGTAGGCGAGGCATATTTGTTCCATTCGAAGCGACGAATCGATTACGCTTCAGTCCAAAAAAGTCATTCTCTGCAAATGGATATTACGAATGAATGGATATTGGGTAATTCGGTGAGACGAGCGATCGCGTTGTACTGAATAGTGTCAATAGTTGCAAACACCGCATTCATAACTGCCAGAAAACTGTCGAGGGAGGAACAAAAAAAGGATAAATAGTGGCGGAGAGGAAACCACGAAAAAGCGCGATGCTTTCAATTAAAAGCAGAGAGTCGAAACGGGAGTGACGACTCGCATGGACGGAGCGCGGCGGTCGAAAAAAAAAGGAAAAAAGTCGATACCGCGCAAGGAAAACGGTAACTTGCAAGGTGGGCGCGCGAGGCATTCATTTTTGCACGCTCAAAAATTATTATATTCCGCGCACTCGTCGGTCCGCTTCTTTGTGCTTGCGCGCGCGCTTGTTTCGCCCGCGCAAAAACGCGTCAGGGTTTTCGGCAACGGCAAATTAAAATTATTTATTTTTGTTGTTGTTGTTTTGAATGTGGCACGTATATAACGCTGGTCCGTACGAGTCGGAACAATTAGTTGAGTTTGCGCGCGTGAATTGTACGCAGTTTTATTCGGCAAGGATACACCGAAGGACCTTTTTACCCGAAATTACCATTAATGTTTGGTATCGGCAAAGAATGCAATGGATCTGTCATGTATGGGTCTTAATTCATTAACGGTTAACGAGCTGTTTATTTGAATTGGTATATTTTTTAATTTCCCAGCAGGACTATGACAGAGTTTAGCAAATATGGGCCAATTCTGGCATAGTACTGCGTAATTTGGTTGCCATACTTGGGTTTAAATTAAATATAATTAGGCTTGTGCCAAGCAAACATTTTTTCAGCGTGGTTACTAAATTAAGGCAACCAGGTTTTATGCTAATGTTGGCCAAAGTACGATTAACAACCGAAATAGCAGCAAAACTGAGCTGAACCAGACTCAAAATCGACAAGTAGTAAAGTGCCAGATTTGAGCCACGTATGGTACTTTGTATTATCTAGTCTAATACAATATACTAATAATGTGCCAGATAAATACCAGTACTGAAAAGTTTGGAAATCAATAGAATACTGGTAACAGTACTGGGCCGACGTTATCACTACAACGATGGTACATTAATGGGCCTACGTCGGTTTACAATTATAATAGTACTGACAACTCTGGTGCCAGTACTGGGACAATATTGGGCCATTTGTATTGGCCCTGCTTGTCAACATTTTTATTTAAACTGTATTAATCTATATATACATATGTAAATATATATACACGGAAAGAAACATTGTTTTAAAAATTACTAGCAACAGATTAAATGTGTGACAGGAGTGTTCTATTTTTAAATTATACTTAAAAATTAGTAAATATTGCACATATTTTAGCCAAAATTGCTGAAGTTTTATGTAATATTTCAAAATACAACACTTCTGTCACACAATTGATATTTTATGAGTAATTTTTAATACTTTTTTTATTTGTATTTAACTATGTATTTAAATGTTTTATTTTCAAAGTCGCTCGCGAGTGAATTACTTTTATAAATAAATCCCTAAACATTGCGTATGTTGAACGGCTGATTTATATTATACACTTGCGAAGGATTATAAAAATCTCGTTTGATCAAATTTTGTAATGCTCATTCGGTGCAATTGATGCGCGTTTGCAACATGTTATTCTTCAATCACGTGATTAATTTAAAATCATTTGCATGTAACATAATTGATATTTGCTTATGCTACGAAATTCAATATTTTCAGTGTGACTCTCCCGTTGAGTAAATATAACGATGACAATATTTTCGACAAATGTTAATTTGCTTCGAAAAGGGACGGATATATTTATTGCGTCGCGTTTTTGCATTGGTAGCAAAAGAACCAGAATACCAATTTGGTACCAATGCATTGGTACTAAAAAGAACCAAAAAGCATTGTATCCATATATATGTTTTAAAAGCGATCATTTGAAGGAGACTTTTGATTGATGAGAGTTTCGTAGATAATCAATTTTTTTATCGTGAAAAAAATCTGCCAGGGATGTCAAGAATTATGTTCCCTTTTGAAATCAAGTTACCGTAACGCGATTAATAATTGCGGCAAGATGAAATGTATTAAAGGGCTTGATATTCTTCGTAATTCATAATAAATGCACAACGCGAAAGATCTTCGTCTCGTGATTACGGCCGTTATTCAAAGTACAACCGACTAACTCGAAGGATTACACAGATTCTGGCAGTTAAATAAATAAGATATGGAATTTCATTTAAATCTAAATCACGTTGGTTATCCTGATATTACTGAAGTTGTAATCGTAGTGTTGATATTATACACGGCTATGATTTCAATCGCAGTTATAGTCTTGATCTTAACGCAGTTGCGATTATAGTTGTGATTGAAATCACAATTTTAAGTTACGTCAACCAGATGTCACCGGTGCAATAACTACTATTAATACACTGTTAAATGAGGTGTTATATAGGAAACGTTTTTGAAACTGTTTGAAACACGGATAAGCGTTGATACTGAAAAAGATTTAAGACTTTCTATTTAGATGTTTGCAATAAACGTCAATATTAAAGTACATTTCATTAAAAAACTTTTTTATTTTTATTTAATCGAATACTGAGTTTTCAATTGAATCAGCTGTAACTGAACAATTTAGTTAGACAAAGTGAAAATTTCAGTTATTTGGATGGAATATGGCAGCAAATTATGACACTCTTAAACTGACAAACTTAATCAATTTAATTGAAATGTTCATTTGTTTCAATTAAAAACATAAGATATGGCGGTTTCAGCTGAAAGTCTTAGTGTTTTTTACTAAACCAGATGTTTAATGAATTTAACTCAATTTTACGGTTATGATATAGATGGAACTGAATTTTTCAATAGTTTTAAATAAATTATGTTTTTTCAGTTTAGGAATGCATGAAAAATACTTTTAGAACACACGTTTTTGCAATGCTCAGAATTACAAAAAATTTTCAAAACATGTAATAATATATTCAGTTGATGCAGTTACTTTTATAGTATTTGCAATATCACGCTTTGATACATTATATAGTAATTTTTTCAATATATATCTCCATGTCAATAAAATATACCCGGACTAAATACACGGAAAAACGATGTATAGTAAAAATTTACTATATTTTGTGATAAGACTATCAAACCTATTATTTTCCATAATTTAGTAGAAATAGTAATTTCTTGTTTAGAAATTCTAATACAAATTATGTAAAATAATGTTTTCGTGTTATCATAATATATAGTAAACTTTTACTATACTTTTCCCCCCGTACACGCGGAAAAAAATTCAGTAAATATTATTAAAAACACAGTAATTCACAACACAAAGATTCAGTCAAAAAATAACGAACTTTTACTGTAAACATTGATTAATTCTCGGTATATATTTACAAACATTCATCAATGTTTACTGAAAAGTTTGATAATTTCTAACTAAAATTTTGTTTGGTCCGTAAATTACTGTGTTTTAATAATATATTTACCGAACTTTCTGTCATTTTCAATAGAAATTTTTTCTGCGTGTAATATTATGAAATGTTCAACCCGTATGTACATCATTATAATTTTGATAATACATTATTTTCATTTATCCGTTATTTCAACAATTTGCAAGTATTTCCTTTTTACTATTTATGTAGTATTTTTCTCAGTATATTGTCCCTAAACACAAACATACAAAATTGTTTTTTATGCAACAAATCTCGAACCTTTGATCCTCTGAAAATCACATGGAAGAGCAACAACAACACGTACGCGCCCACATTTGCCTGACTACCATACCATAAACAACACCATAAACATCAACCGCGACATATAAGTTTTAATATCAACAACACAACCCGCCGTTCCCGAAATGCCTAAAAAACCGAAACCCAACGCAACTATAAACAAAATAAATGCCAGTTAAGAGCAACATTATATAATTCACTCGAGAAATTGCAAATTATCAAGCGTAAACATTGCTCGAATCGTTTTCAGCTTTATGATTCCCAAAAGGTGCAAGAAGATAATATCTCAAGCATAACGGTTAACGTCGGTTATTTTCATGAATTACCCAGTGCATTTCATTTACCGTTGAAGTGGCCTTTCTTTATATCACGAGCGTATCGTGAAATGTCATTTAGCAGCGCGAGTTAACGCGTCGTTCTGTCTGTTAAATAACGGGCCATCAATCGTCCGTTTGGCATTTCGTCGACGAAACTTGCAAGAAAATTACAATGCGCGCGAGCGCGAGCAAACGTCGTGTCTCCCTCGCTCCACCGGTTATGCGTCACTGATATTATGTGTATGTACATTTTCCGACCAGTCGACGAGATAAAACTCAGCCCCGCGAAGGAGCATGAAAAGATTTCTAATGCCGACGCCAAGCAGCCACGGAATCGCAGCTTGTATACAATCCGGTGCCTTAAATTTTACGAGTCACCCCGAAATGGTCGCGCTATTCAACGGATACATTATACGAGGCAGCCCGGGCTTATATTACGAGCCTGAACGTAACGATGCGCTCAGAAAAATGTCTTTCGAAAAAGTGCCGTCATTAATTTTGTACTTCAAGCTATATGCGGCGCAGTTATAATTTGTGGAATCGCTGATCTGTTGTGAATTGGACAAGTTGCCAGGGACGGTACCAAAAAACCAGCTCGGTTTCAAAAATAAGTGCATAATGCTGAATTGGGTTATAGAGGTCGCTGATCCAGTCAGCGAAAGGTTATTAATAAATACGACGCGATGACATAAATACAATTATAATAGCAATGTTGATCAGCGCGCGTGCGAGTGTCATACACGTGGGATCAATTTTTAGGTTTTGGATTATTTCGAACGCATCGAAGAATTTCGGGAGTGTGAATGGTGTTGTAACGGATACGGAGTAAGACAAAAGAATCGGTGGGGTGGATTTGATCGTTTTTGTGGCTTGGAATTAGAATGGTTTTTATTCGTCAATTTAGGTTCGAGGGGAATGAAAATGAAAAGAAACACAATTGGATGAAAATATTTCAGGCCAAATATATATACGTGAAGCGGATGATAGTGCGAGTGTAAACCGCCGTGTAAAGGATGAGTTATGAATTGTAATTTAAATATTTTCCATTAAATGAATTCGGTGACGTGATGAAATAATGCATTTCTATTGACAAATTTGGGATTATTGGTACGCATGGATATTTATTTGAATGATATAAGGTTGTAATGTAGAGAATTGTTTAATAATGTGCCTTATAATATAGGATAAACCATTTACAATGGCGTGAGCATATATCATGAAAAGTATGCATGCAACAAAAATAAGCCGTATCATCCTCCTTAGTGGTCGAACGAGGTACCAATTTAGATACTCCAAATAAAAGACTGCATTTAATAATATATATATGTTTCCAGGTAAAATTAAAGACGTAATATATTATACGGAGAAACAAAAATTATCAACATAACAGCAACTACACTGAGAAAACAAATATTTAACAATTTACTATATATTATACCAAAAGTGGACGATACGTGTAAACACAAAAAAATTACTACATTATATATTAAAATTTTCTACATAAACTTGAACATATTATTATGTGCATTGCCATTACTACATTATATAGTAATTTTTCTTGTATTTTCACGTATCGTCCAGTTTTGATATATTATGTAGTAAATCGTTAAACATTTTTTTTTCAGTGCAGATTATTTAAAATATATATTTGATTGAAACCATAATTTCATTCGTTTTTCGGAAAAAATACGCTTTTTAATTTACTTTAAAATACTAAAGAAATTGACGCAGCTCCTCTCCTTATTTGTAATTAACGTTTCAAATTTGAATGTACAATTAATTAAATTTCATTTCAAAATAATTCACTCAAATTACAGTTCGTCAAATAATATTTAATTTAATCGCGCCTTGAGGATAATTGTTTAATTATTCATTATCCCGTTGAAGTAACGCAATTTATTATTGTTTAAGGAAATAAGCAAACAAAGTAAAAATCATGCAAAAGAAATGAGACACGAAATGAATTAAGAAAGAAAAGTAGATTAGGAGCGGAGCGGAGCATCAAATAAAACGCGTAATTACTTTTTCGGAATGAATAAGAGTGTTTGCCGAAACTCGTTAAACTATTACAAATAAAAAGTGCCCGAGCAATCATTTCGCAGTCACGAAATCGAGCTCGCAGAATTGAAAATTCAAACTGACAATTTTCACATCCCCGGACTGCGGAGCAGCTGGTCTAATTGCTGTTGTCAGCGAGAGAACTATGCACGGCTATACACACGAATCGTAACCAAAAAGTTAGTTGTAACGAAACTTATTACAATTCCGACTTAAGCAACCGGATATGAATCGGTTCAACGCGTTACTTGCGCATAAGACACTGTATGGTCTGTCGTTAAACTGAGATAACCACGTAATAAACGATGCAACTCGAAAGTGGTAATCGTTACTATATAAAAGGTATAATCGATTTAACTGAAAATGGTAATACTGCAAAAGGTGAAACGTTAATTTGGGTTATGCAATTTAGATTTTTAGTTTTTGATTTTTACTACTTCGTAATTGTAATACACTAATTTTGGGGTTAAATTTTTCATATATAAATAAATATATATACATATAAGTTTATTTAAAGGAAGTTTCGGGGACAGTCGGCCATTTTGTTTTGTATACTTACAATGTAAACATTTTAAAGACTGGTGGTTTCGGGGACGTCCCCGAAACAACATTTCATTTAACGGAAGTTTCAGGGACAGTCCCATAAAATACGGTACTGGGGCCCCCTAGGACCCTCGCGTTTTGGGTTTGGCTAG
>JABFQC010001617.1:0-18645 GCA_022817085.1 Psilanteris sp. ZL-2020
TTTTATTTTGCATAAAAATATGTGTTTATAGACACTATTATGTCTATTGATTAATTTTATATTTTACATGTTATTATTTATTGGCATATAGATTTGAAAATGGCAAGGTGTCAAAATATAACCTTTGCGTTAGGAATTCGGTACCGGTCGGTAACCATTTAAATTTTTGACCTTGTCATGTTACCATTCCCTATAGTACCGACATTATCGAAGTTCGTAATCGCTTAGAGAACCGCCTTAAGTTGTTGTTGAAGTAAACAACATCTTGGGGGGATAGCTATTGAAGTAAATTGCTAATAGGCTGCTGCAGCAAGCAGTCACAATTGCTGAAGTAAGCAATTGTTTACACCATGTGAGCTATTGAAGCAAATAGCTATACTGTTGTAGTAAGCAGTTTGGGGACTGTTGAAGTGTATATAAATTCATTAATTGTTTAATTTATTTAATTATTGTTTAATTTACTTAATCGTTTAATTATTGTTTAATTGTTTAATTATAAATTAATTGTTAATTTTAGTTTAGTTTTACTCAAATGAGTGAGTAACTTCGATAGGTTTTTCTTTCTCGCGTCGAGTCCTATTTTATCATAACGCGGCGTGACATTAGATTATATTTTTAAATGTTAGATTAAACTTTAGAAATTTAATAATAAGAAATCTAGAAATGACTTTAGATAAAGTAACACATCAATTTGACAATTTGATTTTAATTATAATAAATCAACCGTGACTTTAGACCTTAGGCTAAGTTCTAATTAATTTTTCTTAATGCGTTGTAAATTAAATTATTTAATCGAGACGTGACTTTAGAATTAAAAAATAATTTACTAATAAAAATCGCAATGAACTATAAAACAACTGTTAAAAAATTCATTCTTGTTAAATATATCAAACAACATAATCTTTTGTTTTATATTATTTTATATTATATTTTTTTTATTTTATTTTTCTTCGTGAATAAAACGATGAATATTTTTGATTTTGATGCCTAGTACATCATATAGAAGAAACTCTGATAATTCACAAATAAAGAAAAATAAAATTAGTTTTCTTTTTGATTTTCTTGTTAAATAAAAGAATTAATTATTACTAAGTTAATATTATTATTAAAAATAAAATTAAAATATAACATTAATAAAAAAAATGCCGTAAAATTAAATATTATTGTTTTTGAACGTTTCGGATTGAATCCTGAATAACAAACCCGCAATATAAACATAAACTTAAATTATTGTAATTATTATTATTATTATCCGAACCTAATAAATGGCGCCCAAAATGGAACATTTGTAAATAATTATTAATTTATTATAAAAATATAGTTTAGAAATCCGAACGTTACAATAGAAATGGAGTCAAATATGTTATTTCTCAATTTAATTTCAATGCCGTATGGTAATAAATGGGTATAACTGATTATTCTATTTTTATATTTATTCAATACAGTCAACCATTGTTTTAAAAGATTATATTAAAACTTATAATAACACAATGAAAAAATTCCTATACTGCCTTAAGACTTTTCACTTTTCCAACGATAATAATGTTAAGACCAATTATTGGCCTGTAAAATTGGTTGCAAATAATATCTATAGAAATTTATATTTTACCACTATAAAAACAGAAATCTATTGAATGTCTTATTTTAAGACACCACCGCTTTAAATGAAGGCGTTGTATTACTTGCACGAAAAAACGCCTTACGAATAAGTCATTTTAAAGGTTTAAGACACCGAAATATCAGACATTTAAAGGCGCTTTAATTAACATAAATCATTTTTCGGTGATTTTATTTAGTAAAAGTAATAAAAATTTATATTTTTAGTTCATATAAAATATAAATGAAATTATACATTCATAAGAACATCTTTAATTTGTTAAAATACGTGGAATCTAAGACGATCTAAGGTGTCTTGCAAGTGTCTTACTATAAGTCGCCAAACGGATTTTTTAAGTAAATGACTGAAAACTGTCTTACTGAAAAAAAGACATTAATTAGTAACAGGATCTCGCTTACCACGGATTTGGACGAAACGAACTATCAATGAAGACAAATGAAAAAAAAACACAAATAATAAAGGTTGAATAAACTGTATTTTTTCAATACTACAATAATTTCATTCAATAAAATGAAAACTCGACATCGGCTGCCAATTTTCGCGTGGCAACATCAACGCGCTTAATTGCCTCCCACGATGTGCTGATTATTCCGAAGTGACGGAAATTGTCACGTAGCGACCAGCGTGGATAACAGCCGCACAGGCAAGAGCGATGCCTGTGACACCAACAGTGGTTCGGGACCACAAGGGCATATCGCGTCTTCTTCTCGTCCGGAAGAGCCTGGAGCGCGGCATCCCACTGTTGAGCGAATACCGGGTACGCTTCCGCGAGCAGGTGATCGAAGAACTCGGAGTTCATCCTAAATGGACAAAGCAAGACGATACCGTTAATGTGTCATTTAACCGGACGGTAAAGTACATATTAACGGGTATAGCTGGCTAATCGCATCAACTCGGTATTCAAAGTCCGTACCTTCACTACGCGTACGCGATTATCAGATCCTGGATATAAATGTACCACGCGAGCCAACAGCCATACGCACCGAGGCGCGTTGGGGCTCTTCATTATAACCAAATCATTTACTTGTAAGTTAGGCCATTTACCCCTGATATGAAGCGAATTCAAGTAGTCGGCCCGCCATGACCTCCAAATATCGTCGGTTAACGCGCGAATGGAAGTCCATCGATTGCGGAGATCAGAGTCGAATCGGACAGGGCACGTGCTTGGACCTGATTTGTACGTTGACGTATGCATTGAACGCATACGTAATAATCCAATATTGTTCGCGAAATACACACAACGTCAACTGTAATCCACCGTGGATTGTTGCAATATGACAATGCTTTATTAATAAATCGACCGAGTTACACGGTAACAATACAACCGGGTGCTTTTTCGCGTAACAGAGGGCGGATCGCGATAATCGACCACCTACGTAAACCAAATGATTATCGTACAAATTTAAGTTGAATAATTTGGTCTTCGAACTAACACACTCTCCACTTGATAAACTCGCAATTTCAGGAGATAATTGCTCCAATTGCAGGTCGCGAATTATAAAACGCTTAGCATCCTGTATCTCGTCAAACGTCAATCCGATGCGCGTTGGAACAACAAGCCGCCGAAGTCGATTCAGAAATCGCATAACGTATGCAACAACTCGTATGAGTATCGGCCATGAGGAATACTTGTCAATTAAATCCCATCTCGTATGATTTATTAGCAGGTGAGTCGAGAACTTCATTTCCTCATTCGTTTCGTAAGAATCGTTTGCGCTGATGACTGAATGCAAATCGCGAACTCGGGTCCATAGCCACTCGGGTCCATAGCCACTCGGGTCCATTCCACCATAACTTTGAACTGATCAATTCGCAGACCGTTAAGCCGCGCGAGTTGAGATCAGCCGGGTTCTCCTTCGATCGAACGTGACGCCACAACGCGTCCGGTAATTCGCTTTGTATCATCGATACTCGATTAGTGACAAACGTAGACCAACGCACGGGAGGTTTATCGAGCCAAGCGAGGACGACCTTTGAATCGGTGTCACAGTGTATCGAGGTTACTGTTACGGTAAGGAGCGTACTTTACCAATTGGACGTACTTTACCAATTCCGTCAAAAGTACGGCACCGCACAATTCGAGACGCGGAATGCTTACCGTTTTCAATGGTGTAACTCTGCTCTTAGCCATTACCAACGACGTCGTTCGCTTAGTTCCTTAGATAGCTGTAGAATCGCAAGTGCACCCGATCCACCGTGGCACTTCGATGGGTTCCAACGCGCGCGTGTCAATCACGAACTCGTGCCATTGCTGCGCAACCGACTCGGGTAACTGCTCATCCCATCCCAACTTTAGCAACCATAGGGATTGTATTAATCGCTTCGCTTGAATAATTAAGGGGGATAACCAACCGAGAGGATCGAAATACTTAGCAATCTCGAGGTACTTAGGTTCTCGAGGTACTTAGAAACCTCAACATAGTATACAGACTAGCTACAACAGAGCGTAAAGTGAACGGCGAGTCAATCGGTGAGCGGTTGATTTGACCGAACATATACCCTCGCGCGGGAGTCTATAAGGACGAAACGGTGTCACAATATATTCGCAAGATATTCGCAACAAGTAAGGCGAATTTAAGCGTTACCGCGAATGCGCGTAATTCGAGCAATAATTATTAACTAATTGAAATACACTAACATCGCCACTTTTGGAACATGGATTCGTTTATGTATATTATAATAACTGGATATGAAGTATTTGTTTCATGAATGCAATTTTTTAGTTAATTACTAAATACAAGTATTATGATTTAGCAAAACAGCCTCTAAAATGATAAGCCGTTACGCTATCTGCTGAACTAAGAGCTATAATCTTCAACATTGTTATAAAAGTCATATTTAAATTGTGCCCCGCGGTTATTTCTTACTTTTTTTCTCTTATATAATTAATATTAAATTATATTATATTTTAATATTAAAATATGCGTCGCAGAATTTTATCTTATATTATTTAATGACGTTATCTGTCTTGACACCTGAAATAAATATCATTTCATTTCATTTCATTAACTAATAGGCAAATTCATGAACCAACGCGTTGAGTGCCACTGTATGTCACGTGGTTCTACGCTTGTAGCAAGTGGTGCGCATGTGCGTAGTCTCTGCCGCCGAACGCCGCGATCCTCGTTCGGCACCCGAACGAGAGCCAAATGAGGAACACACCGATAGACAGCTGTTTTGTGTGTGGTAGAATCTGGCAGCACTGCATGGAACGGGTCAGCAGCAACGCCACACCACAACGGAGGATGTTAAGCAGCGACGGCGACGTTAGATACTTGGATGAGTCACTGCTTAGGATCTTTATATAGATTTTATAAATGGACTTATATAGAAAGCGATATTTAATTTTTGCGTGGGAAATTAAATAATATCCTGAATTTGATAGTATAATGCTCATTAACTTAAACATTACGCATAATCTAATACTAATGATCAACTTGAAAGTTTGAAATAATGTTGAAGTTAATCGTTTATGTTCAAAAGTTGAAAGTATGTTTCCTAAGGGAACAATATTTTACCAATGACTTTTTGTCAATTATAAAATGCTTGCAGCTTTCACGTAAGCACGCTGGGCACGTGGTTAGGTATATCAGCTAGTGCGTCAAAAATTCGAAGTTTCAAGCTCAATTCCGATATACGTTGCTTAATTAATATAATGCTAATGTTCACTGAATATTCAAAAAGTGTTCCTAGAATGTTAAAGAAATATTCTAAGTATATTAATTTAATATTCCTAGGATATTATTTTAAAGCATACGTAGAACATCGCTGGGACATTCGTAATGTTTAATATTTGGTTAATATTCTAGGAATGTTCATAGAATATTATATAATATTACATAATATTCTTCGCCTATAGGGAATGAACTAATATACAGAAAAACTGCAAATACATGACATCTCTGATTGAATTCTCATAAAGTGTAGTAATTTCACACTTTTTTCCGTGTAGAGACACGACTACATATTATCCATTCGGACGAAACCTAGCATCAAGGCTTGCGGCAGCGGGGCGACGAGCCAAGATTTTTAAAATTATAAAATGCCCGCCATGACCGTAGATCGTCGGCCGCTACGCGAGACTTTTTCGGAGTTCCTAGTCTTACAACAAAATTACTGTAAGAACAGACGGAAGAAGACATATGATCTGCAAATTAAAATTAAAAATGTATGCGACGAAAGTTGTTCTTTAAAAAAATTCAAGTGACAAAGTTGTTCAGTAACGTATGAACAAATGTTATGAAAAATTTCACGTTAATTTGTTAATAACTTTTAGAGATATAACGAATTTAAACGGTGAAATATGGTTACGCGCTAGGCCAGTTATATATTACAACACAATAAAGACATGTGTATTAAGCCGGTTACGTATAACAATCTAGAACAACTACATTATAAAATTATATTATATTGACCGTATATAATTATATAGAATTAATATTTTATATAATTATTCAAGAATTTTTTACTTATAGTATATATTTTTGGTATAATATTTACTATAGATTAAAATATTTGTTTTTATTCTCTTTACTAATACGAACACGTATACATATATATATAGTAAATATATATTTTTCTATATAAAGAAAATTTGACACATGTAAAATGAAAAAGAAATTACCTTGAAAAGGTAAAACAAAGACGAGCGAAGGTGTGTGACACTCGTTACCCCTAAAAAGTACATTTATAAAAATTTGCTTAAAAAAGATGTGAAATCTAGTAATGAGTCAATATAATAATATAAACATATCTAAAATCAACTTTTAAAAAACAAATTAGAATATCAACTTCAGTCATGAATTTAATATAAAAGAAAGAAATATATATATTCGTTACACATTAACAGTAAATATTTTTTAATTGGTCAATAAATTTGTTTAAAAATTCTTCAGCAAAAAACTCTTGGCGATCCGTCTTTTTTAAATGTGTATATTCAAAGTAATTTGTGGTGAATTAAATATGTATTAACATATATCAACTATAATATTAATTATTTATTATTTTACTCTTGTAGACTTCTTTATTAACTTCTTTCTTTTTCATTTTGCATGTGTCAGATTTTCTTTGTATAGCAAAATATGTATTTACTATATGTATGTATACATGTTTGTATTAATAAAGAGAATAAAAACAAATATTTTAATCTATAGTAAATATTATTCAAAATAATCTTTAATGTAATAGTTCACTATAGATTTTCAACAACTATTCTTAAAGAAACTATTGCAACAAATCCCTTAGCAAATTGAAAATATATCATTTTTATTACGTAATAAACTACTTCATAAATCTAAATTAAATACGTGTTGTTTTATTATTGTAATGATACTAGAAATTTATAATTAATTTAATTCAATATATTTAAGGGCCTTTTCTAGTCGTTTTTACAAAAATTATTGTATTTTGCAATACTTTGGCCAATTTACTTAATTTTTTTTCAGTACACACAATAAATAATTTGCATATAAACAATGAAAAATAACATTAAAAATTAAACTAATTGAAAATGCAAATAATAAAAGTTAGATTAATATATATCGTAAATAATTTTAATTTTAAAATATGATATTAACAAAAAAGTACACGATATTTCATGTTTATTAAAGAAATTTTACATCCGTGAAACAGATAATAGTATAGTCTTTTTGTTTCAGAGAGATGCACTAAATCTTGAACCTAGTAGCGTAGCTAACTGCGTATCCAAGGGCAAGTCAGAGGTAAATCTTCTTTTGTGATTTCGTAGTTTTTGTTTTTATGGGGATAAATAATCAATTATTTGTTATGCTATATTGCAATATACATATCCTGCTCGTTATTACATGCGCCTATTCCATTTCAACTCATGTATCATAATAAAATGCGTAAATCATTCATTTTGCTTTACCATTATTCATCCTTATCCAAATGAAATTCATTTTTCAGTTGCAGATTTATTGTTACTAATATTATTTTACATTTCATGAACTGATTATTAATCGATTATGTGTAAGATGCATCGTTCAATCAAAATCTTAATAAAACAATTTTATAAGCATTACAAATGAAAAATGCTCTTATATATTGAATTCAGTATATAGAAATTTTTCAACGAGGAATTCTCATATTGCATGTTATCATTATTATCATATCATGTCGTTCATTAACAGCATGTATCATCAAAAAATGGTAAGGTCTGTCATGCTTTTTTTCTATTCACGTGAATCATTAAATGGCACCACGTTAAATTATAGTATTACTAATATAATTATTGATAATTTTAATTCAAACACAATTATTTTATGCATTTATAAATTGAAACACATAGTATCAAAATTTTTAGTACTAAATTTATAAACTTAATTAAGTAAACTGATTATTTAATTAAATTTCATTTTTCAGTTATAATATACATAAAAAATGTACTGTCAATTAATTTAAAGCTATGATATAATAATAGTTAAAAAATATAATAAATAGGTTTGAAATTAATTATTACAATTCAATATTTCATATTTAAAATATATAAATATATATTAAGAATAGTTTATTTATTTATTTGATATAATTAACAAGAATTTCCCTTTATAATGATATACTTACATATAAAAAACAACAGGCTTAATAATAATAGTCGAAAATATTAAAAAACTAATAATTATTTTAAAAATAAATTAATCTAAAAATTTAAATAAATGTGATGTACATACGACGTTTATTATGCATATTATATGCATATTTATACCACCAGCGTCAACATTGTACTCACTCTATAAAAAGTAAATTATAAACTAAACCGATTAAATTATTTGTCAGCACTTCGACTGTCGCAATCATATAAGAGTTATACAACCAATGGGTGATGGAAACCGATTATACATATGTGGTACTAACGCACATGCTCCGAAGGATTGGGTAGTATACGTAAGTAAAATATTATTTAACATTTAACTAAAATCATAGAGAATATTTTATATTGTCAAAATTTCTATAAGTACATCTGTTTTTATAATGTATGTAATTATATCAGTTTAAAAAATAATAAATACGTTTACATTTACATTTTACACATTATTATTTAACGAATTTAGAAATGAAACGATTCTTATATGAATAATAATAAATTTATTATTTATAATAAATAACTTATATGAATAATAAAAAAAATACTTTTTATTTTATTTGTTAATTTTTTTCTGACTTTTTTACAATTCATACTTATAGTATAAATAAAATCTTCAATATTCGTTCAAAATACTATTTGAAATAGTATTTCAAATATGTATATGAAATATATATTTAAATTTTTAGTTAATTTAATTACATAAACATATATAATTATAAAAATTAAAGATAATTTTCGTATCTATCTTTATACAGTCTTTAAGTTTTATAACCTTAACTAGTACAGACCTTTGAATTAGTATCTTTTTGCTTCTGAAATATTATATTACCTGAATGATTGTTATTAACGGAAACAAACCGGGTACGTGGTCAAGTATCCTTGTAATGACGGCAAATAATATACAAGGAAACTAATATATTAAAGATTACGAGTCCCGTGTGTATAGTATATTTCGCTAAAGGACATCTTCTAGCGTAACTATTATACTAAACAAGGCCGTTTTTTATCGTATTATTATGTTAAACAATTCAACTCTGCCAAATAAGTTTTATCATCTTTTTATTTAAAATTATTGACTACACTGATAGAAAAAAAGTCTTAAATGTACCTTTTTTAAGAGCCGAAGTGACTTCTTTAAGTCACGAGCTGTCTTAATACATGATATTCTGCATTTGATTAAGATACTTACGCGTCTTTATTAAGTCACTTTGTGTCTTAAATAAGACACATATTATATATTTTTAGCAATGTATTCTTAAAAAATTATTATATACGGAAAAAGTTCTGTTATCGTTACAGAAAAAGTATACTGTGTACAAGGGTAGACGTTATTTTGTATAATTATTATATTAACATGTATTATTTCAATTCCATTTTGTCAATATATATATTTAAATTTAATGCTGCCAATTTAAGATAACAAAAAAATATCAAAATTCCTTGATAACTAATACAAATGCGATGAAAATTGTTATGCAGTAACAGATATAATATTTTTAAACGTTTCTTTTTTTATTTCTTGTTTATTTCTTCCTTGACATGTCTTTATCCTATGCTTATTATGTAATCTGGTAAAATTTAAAGTATTATTCCTCCTAAAGTAATACCTCTATAGTGATATAGATACTGGAAATCTTGTTGATAAATCATATGATCATAAAATGTTACACTGCTATTATAATGTAATACAATATAATCATTGTATTATAATCATTATAACATCATTTAATACATTATTTCTTTCAGTGTAGTTTTTATGTAATCTAACATCTTGTTTTTATAATTTACTCTTTCATATCAGCTTTAACTGAATAAGAATGTCGTCTTTATCGACGAGTAATAAGTTGACGTTTTATTTACAGAGCTATTTATTCCTAAGTTCTTCGTGTATAATTATATACTTCAATGAACTACTACATCTAAATTATTATATTTTTGTTACAATTTTTTAAATATTAAAATATTCTTTTTCAATCCAGAATTACATATTTTACTTAATCTGACCTATCAATGGACTATTACCAGGGTCATACCAAGGTTGCTCTTCCCTTCTTTGACCTTGCCTTTGACAGTCGTGTATACCTTTCCGTGGCGGTTTAAAGATTAGAGTTGAATCTTCACCGTGATATCCCAATCTTCCCTAATGGTGAACATGCAGACTTGTATTTACTCATTTATTAGTGTAACTTTTGAGGATTTAATATGAATGTTTCGATAGATTTGCAAGTGGGTGCAAAGTTACCGTAATTAAGGTGTGAACTAACTTCTTAGTCTCGGGTCGTGCGTGGAGAAAAACGTTTTGATGGCGCGGGATCTCAAACAGAAGTGACGCGGTGGGGCGGTAGCGCCGCGATCCCGCGTTTTTTGGGCATAGACCGACAAAATATAAAGATCGCGGTTCGCGATCCCAGTCGATAACGGCGCTCGGTTACAGCGCACCGCGTTAGTGTATTTCACGAGAAATCACCATTATCCTACTTATTTGGTCTTTTTTTATTTTTATTGATTACAGCGCCATCTCCAAACTGAAATGCATTAACTCGTAGGTCAAATTAGAGTTCCTTTTTCTGAGGAATCCGAATGTGCTATAAAAAAATGGGGTTCTCGTTTTAAATGTTGAAAAATATTTGACACGTATTTTTTCGTTTGTCAATCTGATGTTTATTTTTCGAGATATTCAACGTCTCGGAACTTTTTCCACATCTTGTGTAATGAAACTTTTAAAGACAGACCCGTAAATTACAATTCTGGTTTCCCCCGATTTCGTGCGATAGTTTTGTGAGATTTTTTAAAAAGAGTAAGGGTTGTGACATTAAAGTTCAGAGGGTACTTTTCTGTATTGGCTTAATAAAAAAATTTTTGCATACAACTAGGCTCCTAAATGAGGTTTATCTTCAAAGCTGGTGAAGAGCAAATATATATATATATATATATACCATATATAAATAATAAATCCCATTTAGGTGCCTAGTTACTTGATTGCAAAATTGTTTTTTGAGCAAGTAGCAAAAAATTTCCCTCGAGTTAATGCCCATCTCCCGTTAAAAAATCTAATAAAACTTACTTTGAGAGATTGGAAGGACCCAGCATCGTATTTGGCGGGTCTGTCCGAAAAAGATTCATCCTAAATCCGTATCGATTTGTGGAACCGTATCTACTATCCGAAATTAATACAGCTTACAGTAAATGGGAAACAAAATGGCCGCTTGTCCATAAAAAAATCATTAGGGAAATATATTATTTGATTATTTCATGATTATATTGTTTTCTCTTTTGCAAAAAAATAATGTACTATATTTACTTATAACCATTAACTGTTTACATCGATTTCTGTTTTATAATTCAAGATTTTATTATATGATAGTAAATTAAAGATATAACATATTAATAATATTAATTTTTAATTGTTTAGAGTAACTTCACACATTTACCAAGAAATGTTTTTGTTCCTGGTGTGGGTAGGGGCATTGCAAAGTGCCCTTACGATCCTGCAGACAATTCAACTGCTGTGTGGGTTGAGAAAGGCAATCCAGGAGATCTGCCCGCTCTTTATTCTGGTACAAATGCAGAATTTACTAAAGCTGACACAGTAATATTTCGTACAGATTTGTATAATATGACTACAGGGCGCAAAGAGTATAGTTTCAAACGAACTCTGAAATATGATTCTAAATGGCTTGATAGTAAGTATACATTAATTTAAAATATTTTTTGTTTAATATTGGTTCAGAATTATTTCTTTTTATGAAAAAAGTGAAATACGCTTGATATATCCTTAATTCATGAGTCTACCCTAATAGCACGTAATATTTCTTAATATTATGTAATATATCTGTAATGCTACTGTAATATTATATGTCACATTAATGTAATGTTACTGTAATGTTATAATGTTCGTCTGAAATAATATTAAACATATTTTAATTAAGAAGACTTCCAAAGTATAAAATACTGCAAGTCGTGATGGCTGAGTGGTTATAGTTCACGGATCTAACTTCGAGTTGCTGGTTCGAATCTCGGCTGTAGTACTGTTTGAATGTGGATTTTTTTCATAAGAAAATATATACATAAAACAAAAATATAGCGGAATGCCAAGATATTTTTATTCTTTTCAACAATACACGTGATTTTTGTCACAGAAATGGAATTGGTAATATTTCTGTAACTTTGTTGTAATATTTTTATAATATTATTCTAATATTCTCGTAATATTCTCAGAATATTTCGAAAATATTACTATAATATAACTTTCGAAGGACACATAACATTCCACGCAATATTAATGCAATGTTACTATAATGTTTTCTAAAATTATTAATATTTATATTAATTATTAATAAATAAATAAATAAATAAATAAATAAATATTAAAGTATATTGTATAATATTTCAATAACATTACTATGACGTTACAGGTTTATTACGTGCTATTAGGGTATATTTTTATATCGATCAATGTTATGGTATAATATTGTATGTTATGATATGTAATTGTATAGTTATTAAATTTATTAATATTTTTAGGTGTTGCAAAATTAATACATTCGGTTTG
Source organism: Psilanteris sp. ZL-2020 (assembly GCA_022817085.1). NCBI lineage: Eukaryota > Metazoa > Arthropoda > Insecta > Hymenoptera > Scelionidae > Psilanteris > Psilanteris sp. ZL-2020. The sequence goes on from JABFQC010001617.1 coordinate 12,775, forward strand.
AATTTAAATGTTATGTTTATAAAACTACCTGTTCAATATTAAAAATTAATCGACTAGACGCTAGTCGAGTGACTCTAATCAATTAATGTTTAATAATTAATAAAAAGAGTTAAAAAGGAAAAAGAGAATGGTAGACTGCTTGTTTGGTTTGCATCCGTGAAACACGTTAATCGTATAACATAGATCTCAAACAATAAAGCTGTCAAAGCAATAAAATAAAGAAAGTTAAATTATAAAATCAAACAGCATACGCTTATAGATCAGCTGTTTAGCTGATAAAAGAAATTATTAAATTAAAATTAAATTAAAACTAAACTAAATTAAATTAAATTTGAAGAGAGATTACGTCAGCGACACGCTGGAAAATCGCTCGATTCAAACGCAAAATGCGTTGACGCAACGCTAACACTTTAATTATAAATCAATTCATACACTGACTGAAATGTGACAGACACTATCACACCAATCAACATACATGCGTCAATCATAAAAATAAACAATCACAAGTCAATGCAAATAAAATTATATACTCTCAACAAAATAAAACTTCCCAAATAATGGAAGAAAGGAACTCATCACCTGCTGCGACATGGCGGCGATGAGCAAGAAACTCGGCGATAACTCAACCGAATTAGTAGGAAATAAAAGGTAAGGTTACTCAATAAATTGAGAAGAAAATGGGGAAAGGAAAAAGAACCCTCCCTCGTACAAACCTCCTCGTTGAGTCAAACCTAAAACTTAGCATAAAACTCGCTCCAAAATGAGCGAGTTGTTGCTTCAAATTGCGTTCACGCAAAACAAATATAACAGCCAAAACGCCACTCCGTTTGCCGTTGCGCAAACTTCAAATTTTTGCGCACACGTGCGTTTAATGACGTCACAAGGCAAGACCGGTTTACATTCAAAACAAAATCGATCAAATACAAAATCGCTATTTATTTCAAAATCAAAATTACAAATAAATCGAATAGCGATCGCGAACACTACCTACTTTTGACAACACAACAGTCTTGTGAAATGAAGAAAACCTTTTTATTGAAAAAAGTAACATACTTAACTGAATTTTATACACAAACAATGAATTGTATCCAATAAATATTTCTTCTTAAAACAATTTCTGCATAACGAAACAAACACGTCGTTTCATTTTTAGACGTAATAGCATAACGATTTTAAATTTATTAATTTATAGAATCAATAAATATATAAATAAAACTTTACCATAATTATAAGGATTTATATTTCATTTAATTCATTGCATATTATTACGTAAATACAATTTTTTGTTTTTTAAATTATATATTATGCATTATTTCTTTAAGATTACATTCATTGAAATGTATCGAAAAAATGTTCAATACATTTTTTAAGTAAATATTGTAATAATCACTAGTTCTTTATTATATACAATACATATTAATAACATTATTTATGTGTAATATATTGGATATATGAAAGTTTCGAGAGAACTATTTTTATCATGTGTACACAGACTACCCAGATAGCATGCTGTACTTTTTTTGACACATCTGCAACGTTTATGCTAGCTTTAAGCTAGCGTTAACATTAATGCTAGCATTACGCTAGCATAATGGTTGCAGATTTGTCACAATGTGTACTTCATGCTATCTGGATAATTTGACTGATAAGTCCTTTACGTAGATACACGTTCGAAGATTGAACTATTATGTTTATAAATAAATGCATACTATGTTCTATCTGTTGAAGAATGTCGCGGTCATTTCTGTTATTCATGGGTGATATATACAATGTAAATAGAAATGACGAAGGTGGCTTCAATTTAATAAAGTTTAATAAATTGAGACAGAAAGAGAAGGAAAAGTCGTTTATTCAGCGATCTTAATTATTTAAATTATGCAAACAATACTGTATTTATAGAATAATATAAAAAAATAATTTTGGTAACAAAACAGCAAAAAAATAATACATAATTACATTATATGCAAAAATAAATACTCTTATAATATAAAATAATTTCAAAACCTTTCGGAGTTTGTAATAAATTATTTATTTGATTTTGTTACAATCAATTTCTGAGTCAATAATCAACATCAGGGAATTGATAAAGCTCATAAAAACCCTAAAAATGTTATCCATCATGTTGCTGATAACTTAACCTTACAAAGGTAAAAAGCATCTGCCAAGGTTTCTGTAATCATAATTTAATTTTAGCAATAAAATGTGTAATATAACTGAAGGATCCATTTTTGACTTAAAATAAAGTTTTTATTTAAATTATTTAAAATTTCTATTATTAATTTCTAAAGAAATTGCAATTCAGATATAATAAAGTAATCCGACAATCGACGAAATAGATATAATTTGTATACTGCTAAGCACATATTTGATGTAATTGAGTGAACTAATTAATGGTGTAATTATCTCCTATTATATACAAAAATTATATAGGAGTCTAATACTCCTTATTATGCTTGGTATATGCCCTACCCTACTACGGGTTTGCCATTTGCACCACTAGTGTCTATGGTTCCCTAATGTTACTGTGGTGCACCGATCGTCTTGGCCTAAGAAATGACCTTAACCGATGTTACATATGTCATTTTTTACAGTTAGGATTATTTTTATGGATGATACAGACTAAAATCTAGAAATTCGTGTATAAATATCAGAAAATTAGTCGACATATTTTAATTTTTTTAAAGAGATTAAGAGATTTTATAAGAGTAAGTAAAACACAAATTAATTAATCATTATTATCATTATTATAATGATTCTATACAATATTATAAAAAATGATTATATTAAATAAATTTTTATTTAATATGCCGTGTTCATATAAAATGTTAAATCCTGTAAAATAATATAAATATAAAATAATGTTAATTGATAATTATTTACAAAATAAATTGATTTACTTTTTTTCAAGTAAATTTCATTCCCTTTATTTTTTACATACTTATATTACTTAATTTTTCGTAATTTTATATTAAAGTCAACCGGGCAACATGATAGTGGCACCATCTACTGGTACATAATATTGTAACAACGCAAATACCACAAATCGGACGGGACTGCTCCTGTACATTGCATTCGTAACAAAGTAATGAGTTGTATATGTCGCATGCGAATTTATAACTTTTATTCCGTTTTTTAATCTCTCGCATGCGCGTATACTGGGAATCTAACGCTTGGTAATCCAAAGCATAAAATTGGTTTATACCGATCTTCTCGGTTGGAACGGGATATGCAAGGACGGTGAGACCGCCATACGTCTCGTACGCCGACAACGTTGGAGTGAGTGACAGCGGTCGGTAATCCAAACCAGTAGGAGGAAATAGGATACCGATATGCGCTAATTATCAGGTGTAATACGCTGTCTTTCGGTACGCCCAAAAACAGCTGAGCGCTTGAGCGAAACATGGCTTTCAGGGGCGTTCCAGAACTTACTTTAAGTGCTGGAATTACTGCTTTAGTATAAGATGAAAATATATAATACGGCAAGTTGAACAAAGATGCATTACTATTTGCAGTATTCAAAGTAAATTCTGGAACGCAACCTTGGTGTTTAAATGCTGACCGGCTAGATTATTATATATTGAGTTTTTAGTAGTCAATGATTGGTAACCCGGCCATTGACAATTCAATTTAAACTTAATATTACGTCCATTGTGTCGCGAACAGTGTCGTTCTTGTGACCCGAGAGCGACGTACTGGTATGCGACTGGTCCCGTTTGTAGGTTTCGCGGTTAGTGACACACTGTGCAGGAAAAGCCATACCTGGATAACCCCAGGGTTTTCCTAACATCGGAATCTTCTCCGGTGTACTTCCCGGTATCCCTAAGAATAGCTCCTTGACATTGTGCTGCCATCACGACTCTGCCGATTGGATGTCAGTGGAAAGTTCTTATATTCTTTCTTAAATTGTTTCCGCAAAAGTGACAGGTGAGGTTAGGTTTTTGTATTTACATACATCAAACCTAACTTGTATTTACACACTGTAAACTTTCGAGTTTTTCGAAACTATCAGAGATGAAGCTGTAACTATCACATTACCAATGTCAAAAAAGAAACTTTGTTGTCATCATGTAGATTTTCGAGACCCTGGATTAGTTATCTGGATCATGATAGGTTTTGTAGGTTTATATATGAAAATAATAAAAAAGAAAATATATATATATCTTTACGGGTGAGTGACAAGATGAGTGAGTGAGTGAGTGACAAGACTTTCAATTACTTAAAAGTAATTTTAAAATTTTTTAATTAAATTTCTTATTTAATTTAAAATATGTAAAAAATAGTAATTTTAAAATAAAAAATGTTTAATTTACTTAAAAGTATTATAAATCATATTTTTTATATATTATATAATTTTTAGTATTTTTATTAAAAAAATTAAGAGTTATATTGAAATGTTCAATATACATTTAAATATGGGAAATGGTTAACAATTGGTAAAATATAAAATAGAATTAAATATAACTTAACAAATTAATTATTATAAAAGATTATTTCTAACGAATATTCAGATTAATCGGTTTATCCTACAAGTGTTTTTAAATTTATTTTGGTGTAAATTTAGTGTTTCATAAAAAGATAAAAACACGTTAGAATCACAAACATTTTTAAATTCTAAAAATAAATAATTATTCCAAATAATGATAAAAAGCTAATGTCTTACGATTATTTAAATTATACTTATTACTACATTTAAAATTTATTGACATAAAAATATTATAAACGTATCCCTAAAAAAATAGCTTTAAATTGTTTATTATATCAAGTAATTTGATACGACTTTATTTATTTATTAATGTGTAAATAAATATTTAAAAATACATTTAAAATAATTTTAAAAGAAACTAGAAATATATAATAACAATTAATAATTAAAATAATTTAAACAATTTAAGTAATATACATATCTTCCGTTTTTATTTGATTTCTTTAATGATATATCAAGTTCAAATGTAATTTTATTTTAATTCAATTATTTACACATATATTTTTTATATTTAAATATTACAATACTTTAAATTTCATATAAAATTAAATCAATTATAAATAAAAAATATAGAAACAATGTATTTAGTTGTTATGATTATTAAGTATAAAATATTTCTTACAAAAATTACCTGTCATGTTATTTTTAGTTTCATATTTTCAATAAAAATAATTTTTTTAACGCGGAGCACTTTGCGTTTTCATACAATAGTTATAAACTAATTTGTTATTTATTTTTTATCCTGAAACTTTGTGAAAATCTGGATAATACATTAACAAATAATTATGTCTCTAAAATTTTATTTTTATTTCAAAGTTTTTAAATAGAATAAAGTAATACATAAATACATAGGCAGTCCGATAAGTACTTACCCTTACCACCCGATTGTACCCCTATTGCAAGAGAAGTTTATTATCGTGTAGTTTATATATCGCTATTATATCAAAATATCATCTGAATCAAACTAATAGTTTAGTTTCGTTATATATAATTTTTTTTTCTTATTCACTAAGAAAAATCCAACATGAAAAATTACTAATTATAATACGAGCTTGGACTTTTAATCGAAAAAACGTGAAATTTACTATGTTTAGCAGTAATATTTTCAGATAAAGCTGTAAATTCTTACGTAAAAAACGTAAATTTTTCTGTTAAGAAGACCATATTTTATGATTTGTCGCTTAAAAATCCAAGGTCGTATTATAAATAGTAATTTTTTATGTTTGATTTTTCTCAGTGTTTGATATCCCTATTGATTTTTAGTTTTATTAGATATCCTTATTCTAAAATTGAGGGAAATAATTATTTTACGTTACTCGGTTATTCTGAATTATAAAATAAAATAGGTGACGTACTCAGGTAAATAAATATCGTATTAAGCAAAATAT
>JABFQC010001618.1:0-18635 GCA_022817085.1 Psilanteris sp. ZL-2020
GGCTATACTTGTGCATGTTTTCAAGCGTCAAAAGCGAAAGAAATATATAATTCAATATATCCAATTATGATTCATGTATATTATTAAATAGAAATATACATGTATTAAAACTTAAAAGTTTTTCATTAATTTTGACTATAATATAAAATAAAAATAACTGCAAACGATACGACATTTTCTTATTTTCTACAAAAAAAAATCTATAAAAATGAATGAATTGTTTTGTAAATCATATTTTCTAATTTTTTTTATATTTTTTATTTTTTATAATTTGTTTATGAAACTCAATAACATGTTAAAATTGAAACGGAGACAAACTGTAAAGGAAGAAGCAGCAAAACAATTAAAATCCGTGCAAAGGGGTTTTCTATCCTCAAGCTTCATCGTATAGATTAAAGCTATCAGCTTCGAATGAGACAACTCGTGGCGATATACTATTTATTACTATGTTATTTGACTTGTATGGCTATATTGATGTTGCTAAATCCAGAGGATGCAAAAATCCGTATTTGTATATGGACGAATAATATGATAAGCAAGGCGCTATTTTAGCGTTTATTATAATACTTCATTACACGGGTTAAGCTGAGTTGAATGAAAGTTATATTCACTACTTGTAACGTTCTCTACGCAGTAAAGTTCGGACAAGTAAACACGGTCGATTCAGATTATTGGGAAGTAATATCGCACCATAACAATTACGGAAAACTCATTTATAAAGATTGAAAAACTTGCGTATCGGAAAAAGTTTAATTCAATGAACAAGCTGACTTTACAAATTACTAAACAAACGAATTGTTTCGTGCCGTTTAGAAACAAATTATTTATGCTTTCGACTATAAAATTGAGTTTGTTATTTATTACTAACTATTTGTTGTAAATTAATTGAATTTTATTATTTAAATTATAATTTCCACTACGGCTATATACGTGGGCGGTTGCAGCTAATAATCTGTTCGACAGTATTTACATACAGTAATTATAATTAATTAGTATATTAGTAGTAACCAGGGTGTTTGGACTGTCATAAATTTCTGCGCCGTAAGCATTTCAGGCGCTCAAAATGCAGATGGATAATTTGGACTAAAGATTGAGCAATGTTTGATATTTGATAAATATCTTTAATTGTAATATACGATGTTATTTAATTTTATTTGTAAAATAAACATAATATTAATGTAATTCTTTAATTACGATCGGCATGCACTCCAGTATTTTATTTCTTCTTTCTTATTCGTAGACTTAGTTCAGGTGCTCAATCTGTAGATGCGCTCCAACTAAGTACGTTCATTGCTTAAATATAAGACAGAACACCCTGGTAGTAACTAATCTAAAATATCGTTGTTACGCAGTAATGCTATATTTAAACCTATAATTATTTGTTAAAAATAATATTCATGCATGTTTAATCTATATGTTAATTTTCCTATTGCAATCTAATGGTATATTCTAATTGTTGTATATCTATATTAATGTAATCTATATGTTATTTCGACGGTTTGTCTATTATGCAACTAAATTCTTGTTTAACATGTAATTATTTTTTATGGTTTATATTCTAATTGTATATGTATTTTAAGCTGTTATGATCATGTTTTCATTGTAAAAAAATCTATATGCACTAGAAATTATAACTTGAAGTTCGTCTCCTTAAAGAAGTAATATTAAATTTGAATTAGACAATTCGAAGCAACGATACTATCTGTTTAACGATGCTCCCGGATTGAAACGACTGTCGCGGTAGTGAGAATCGAAGTTATCCTGCGCCCTTTTCACGCTCAAGTTGCGACAGTATTCAATATTTTAATACTATTTTAATACTTTTGATTCTAGTATATATCATACTTGGTTAAAAATCATAGCAGATCAAATAAAAACCTACTTTATTAGTTACCAACATTTAAATAAAGCGACGTTAAATTTTGTTAATAATAATTAAGCATTAAATAATTGAATTATACAAATAATTTTGAAGTACTTTTGCAAATGACATGACGATATTTTTCTATTACGACTAATGAAAATTTAAGGATAAATCTACATTTTAAAATTGCATATATTTAAGATCTCGTCGGATATCAATTGCCTGTCTACTCGGTATGATTAAATATTGAGTTAAATTCCTTATTGCGCGCTATGACGGCGCGGGTTAAAGTAATATTGAAACAGTGGCGGTTACGAGTTTTCGTATTCATTATTTCATGATTATTAATGTACAATTGGGTTTTGTTTCAAATCAAATCCATTTATTATCATATCAAGTTGAATTTTAATTATAGAATTTAACTTATTTCACTTGTCCAACTTGCTATACAAAGAAACGGGAAAACGCTTTGAGTATCGAAAAAAGTGTTGTGCTAGTTGTTCGAAATACGTTAATCAATATATCACTCGTAAAAAGGGAAAAATATATTTGCGGTGAATTTAAGATTGTGTGCATACATAACACGTTCGCGTACAGTATCGACCATAACCCCGCCGCCATTACTGTTCCCCGCTAAGTTGATTGGTAAATGCGATTTCTGACAGTCGACCACATGGTCCCCTAAAATTTGGCGTAAAGTATAGCTTAAGTTATTCTAAAACTGGTACATTTCGTCCACACCGAGGGGTGTTGCCACCAATAGATAGAAACCTGGGACAATTCTGTCAACGTGTATATCATATCAAAAAAAGCAAATCAATGGACCAAAAAAAAAAGAAATAGATTACAAGATAAATGTGATGCTTGGGTGTATATGCATCAGTGAAGTTGCGGTCGGCACCCGTGTTAGATTTTATCTTTATAGCATAGGGTGAGGCGTGGCTTGGTTGCGATTTTTTTATTTCTGCGTGGAGTGTAACGCTGCATAATTTAAGAACGCCGTATAATTTTATTTATTGCGGTTAATGAATAACGTTTTCAAATTATTGTCGCAAACAATAAATTGAAATCTGCAAATAAATTACGCGTACTTTAAACGTCTCCATTAGTTAAATGCAAATTCCGTTGCCACAAGTAATTCAATTTACATTATTAAGATTGTTTGATTTATTTAAGTAGTATTTGAAACAGTGATTCTTTAAAAGCTTATTAAAAAGACATTTGCGGTTCTTATTTTCATAAATATTAATTTTGTAGTAGCAATTTTGTGCAGAGCATTATTTGGATAATGTTTATATTAAACATTAAATTACGATGACGTCTATCAATACAGCAGCATTTGCATTTGGTTATTTTAGGACATTACAAAAACCTGCAATTTGTTTTTAATTTATTTTAAATGTTTCTGACACATTCTACTTAACATTTGAACGCATTTATTTTATATAACTTATTTGAAGAACTTTATTCAAAACAGACCACGCCTCACCCTCTCACGGATTTAAAATCGTGTTATTCGTACATGCATCGGTGTGTTCACGATGAGCACGACACGTGTTCGCCAACGACCATTGTCATATGAAAACCAACGTTCATTGTGCAGGCGGTAACTTGTATGAAACGTATCACGTCCCGGATTCTATCTAAACTTCTAAATTTTGTACTGCTTATAGCGTGCGAATTTAATCGGTAATATGTGTACATGAAGATAATTAAGAATTGAAAATTATTTATTATTTGTAATATATTTAGAAATTAGTATTTCATGGTTCAAGCATTAGGGACAAAACTAACAAAAAAAAAAAAAAGTTACCCTTGTTTAAAGAAAGTCATCAAATGTAGATATTACACTGAATGGTTGAATCGATAATTATAGGAATTAATTATTATTTCGAAATTAGATCTTCAAGTTTCAAGCATATATTAGGGAGAAAAATTGCAATAACAAAAAAAAAAGTTAATTATAGAAAATAATCAAAAGTATATATTACACTGAATAATGGAATCGTTATTTATTGTGTTTCAGGTATATAAATCGGATTCACGTTACATCTGCATATACTACATCAAGTGTTTGAATCGTCCGGATATTACAAGGAGCTAGAAAAATGGATCTTTTTGCTGGTTAGTATTTATATATTATAATTACTTAGAAATTCATAGTTGTTTTTCATTGAGATTAACTAATTTTTATTTTATGTTGCAGCATTGATTGATTTGTGGACAGTGTATGTGAAATACATTATAGACTATATAGATACATTACCGTATCACATGACATTGTTCATTTTTAATGTTAACTTCTTGTTCATTTTATTTTTATGTATTGTTATTGCATTGGTATTTTATGACGGTTTAAGAGATGACATCGAATTCATTTTTCTAAATAGAAGGCATCGTTAAAACCAATTCAGTTGTGTGTGTATATAAATTATACAAATTTAATGTATGTGTGTGTGTGTCAATTTGAGTATTCTACCAACTATATAGAATGCAACATTACAGATTATATAGAATCATTAAGATGTATTATATAAAATTGTTCATTTTTGACTTTACCAACTTGTTTATTTACTTTTTGTTTGTTGTATTTGTGTTGCTATTGTGTGACGATTTCAGAAATGACATGGAATTAATTTTTAAATATAGAAGGCGTCGTTAAAGCCAATTCAGTTGGGTGTGCGTATATAAATTATAAAAATTTAATATGTGTCTGTGTGTCAATTTGAATGTTGTGCCAAACAGCAATTTTAATTATATTGACTTATGCTTTATTATAATATATGTAATAACCTCGTTCAATTTAATTGTTCTTCGGATTTTTGTCGATGTAAAATTAATGTACGTAAAAGCTATTGCGCTTATACAATTGTCTAAATAATTGTTGCTGTGTATCTGTATTCAATAGTGTCAAGCGATGTAAACGACATCAGTGATTGTAACTGTGATTTTTTTATAAGAATATTCACGCAAATAAAATGTATTTATTTTTAAACACTTGTCTTAATTTATGCAAATTAACCATGAAAAGTACAAACGCATTTATCTCGAAGGATATATTTTAACCAAAGTTATGATGCTGGCTTGACACATTTAACTTCGGTAAACCTTTACCTCACCGCGTATCTACAGAACGAAATTAGCCAATTACTAAGATTCTTAACTGAAGACTTAATTGTGTAACGGATTCATGATTATTATGAACGACAAAAAATTTGCAATTCCTAAACCGCTTATTACATAAAGTAAAAATGTGGATCTTCAAAATTTAAATTAAGCACAGCAAATTTGTATTACAAATATGTTAAAAATTAAATTTTTCAACGTTTAATTTCGAATATTTGATAGATACATCCAAACTAATACTTTTTTCCGTACGCAATAAACAGGAATCAGTTATCGATTAAACTCTGCACTTAGCAGACGTAATTGGATAATTTGGTTTAGCAGTTGTAAGCACTAAAGATTCTCCGAAGTTGAATGTATCATGATAGCGTTATAACTTCACTTAAACTATATATATATATGTATATATATAAGATATTAAAACACGTTTACACATTTACTTCTTGATTTGATCGTAAGCATACTTAAAATGTTATAACAAAACTAATATTCTTAATTTTGTTTCACAAATATATCTTTCAGAATTAAAGTGCAATTAACGCGAAGTTAGTGTAATTCCTTGTAATACGTTGTAAAATTTGAATCCTTTTTTTACGTATGTGTACATATATTGCAAATAAATTATTTATTCATATTATTTGAAAACCCAAAAAATTAATTAGAATATTTGCGTAAATGCTTACGAAATAATGAAGTCAAATCCTACAGTTTAAGTATAAATCATTATAGACAAATTTTTTTACGTTTTATAGGTGGTCAGAATTCTTAATTTAGTATTGGTGGTGACATATACATATATATGTATCTATGTATTAACATGCTGAAATCATGGGGGAAAGGGCTTTTCCAGTAGTGGGAGCAAAGACGCGATACGGCTTGCCCTTTCAAAGTATAAAGAGTGGGGATTTCATAGAAATTCCCTTAAGATCATACCGTTTCAGTCTCAGTTCGAGGCAGTTTCCGAAGCCATCTATACTCTAAAAAACACCCTTGCGGTTTCGCTAAGTGTACAAAGTGCTATACTCCACTTTTGCATAATGGGATCATTCAATCATCATGTAAGTTTTTATATTTCATTATTATTTTAGAGAATCATTTTTATTTTTATAATATTTCATTTCATTTTAATTCGATTGGCAACGGAAGTTCGTTTCAAACAGCGATTAGTATCAAGTTCCGATCGTGTCTTTTATTAGATACCCGATTACTTTTTTTTTAATACAAGTTATTGTTTATTTTTTTTTTATTGGTATTTATTGTGAATAATTTTTTTAACACGTGAAAGATTTTCCGAATTGCAAAGTGAAAGGCGAAAAAAGAAGTGAATTAGTAACATTGTCATTTTTAAGCGCGGCAAATTTTTAAGTTGGGATTTAAACTTATAATTAAATTCTTCAATAAAATGGGTGGAAGGTCAACTTGTGTAAGCCTATTTGGAGTTGTAAAATGATTATGTGGTTAATTGACCGTTCGCTGTACTCTCGCCGCATTTTATTTCAGAGAATATTTTACTCGTTTTTTATTTGTTTGAATGACTTTTTATCGTAAAATTTATTTTTATTGCAAACAATACGTTGTTATATTCTACTTTGAAGTGTGAACAATTTGAAAATTTGACGATCTGATTAGTCCTCAAATTTATTTGACGTAATTTATTCGACTCTTTAGAATTATGCAAGAAAATATTAATTTGAATCATTAAATGTTGCGGGGAAAAAACTTGTTAAAAAAGTAGTGTTTCTTAATTTGCGAATTAAAGAAATATATTTTCAAATTAAATAAAATATTAATAATTCTATTAATAATTCCAAGTATTATATATTTCACTAATTCTATACAAGTTTTATACATACGTATTTGGCTCAGAAATATTTTTTAAACTATTATTATACTATCTTATCTTCACTTTCTTGAAAAGTGTTAAAATACTAATTTTCCATTGATAAACATACCAATATCTGTTATACAGATATTATCTTATAATAATTATAACATACATTATTTGTTCATATATTTTTTTGAATTAAATTTTAATATTGTTATCTCTAAGTTATACAATTTTACACAGAGAAATAGTAAAATAGAAAAAATGTAATAGTAAAATTTACTGTTTTTATCAGTAATAATGCACGAGTAATTTCATTAATATATTAATGATAAATTTGCAACATATTTTTATATATGGTCAATATATTTAAGAAGTCAATATCATATATTGATGATATATTTATAATATATATTGACAATATATTTTTAAGACATTAACAATAAATTGAAAATATATTAATAATGTATTGAAAGTTATATTGGAAATCTATGATCTATCTGTTAATCAAATTACTCTATTTCAGCATAAAAATCTTTGCATTACTTTTAAAAACAGTAAAATTTTCTCTTACACAGCTCTCGACATATGGTAATTTTATTGATCGAATTTATTTTATACACACAACGTCCACGTCTACATCTATTTTCACATCTAAACACATACTAACCCTATCTTATTTTAATTCATAAAAATCATAGTTTCAAAATAAATAACAAGCTAATGGGAACAAAAAATTAAAGCCCACCGTAAAGCATCAATAAAATTTGAATTCCCAATCATATACATGTAAACTGCAATCAGTTAATTGACATACATAAAAAGTTGAATCAATCGCCATCATTCATGTCCAACATTACAATCACTTATTTTATAACTAAATATCTGTAAAACGTTTACCGATTCATACATTAATGAACTTTATTAGCTTTAAATTGAGTAATATTGACGATAAAACATTAATTCATAAACGTAGTATCAGACATAAATTTCATTCGCCATCGAAGCTGTATGAAAAGAAGAGAAAAAAACGATCAATTCCGGTCTAACTTTTGTTCCTCCTTTTATTACAGAATAACGTAAATGGATATTACATGGAGGAGTCCAGACAGTCAACCAGTCAGGAGAGCGACGGAGACCTGCCACTGGACCATCAGTCTGTCTCGCAGAGCATGGTCGGCGATTACATTAATGGCCCCTTAGCATCGAGGTTGGAAAACTTAACCTTAGAAAGTTCTTCGTCTTCCAGTGCTGACACTGATACATCTTCTGAAATGTCGGTTGATTTGATGTCAGAGGATGTGTCGGAAATTGATGAGGATGACAGTTCGCAAATTGATCAGATGCATGGAGCCACCGATCATATGAACGAACAGGAGGAAACACCATCAGGCGTAGAAGACTCTTGCATACAAGAATCTAGGACAAGTACTGCGCGAATCGAGTACGAAATGTCGAGTAATCGCGTACGGTGTTTACAAAGGCGCAAACAGAAGTGCGTTTGGTGTTATGGATGGGGACATTTAAGACGAGATTGTCCCTATATAAATGAAAGGAGGATACTTTGCAACACGTGCGCAATCAGGCACCACCGAAAATTCTTAGGATGTCCGGTTCATAGTTCCAGGAAAAGACAGTCACCTTTACTGGCTTTGTCGTTTGACGATTTTGAAGGAAGCTGCGATGATCTGTGGGGATCTTCACTAAGGGGTCTATATATCAGAAGACGCTCAGCGTATAACGCCATTAACCGTCGATATTGCAGACCGTAAATGCGCTGTTATGGGAAAAGTTTCGAATACTGATTTCGTCCCGCTCGTATGAGCTTCGCTTATATGTATATATATATATCTCTGTGTATGTGAATTGTATGTTTGTCTGAAAATCGTTGTGATAATGTATAAACGTTAGGCTTATTGATGTTTGTGATAAACAATTGTTTTGCAACGTAACGGCAAATGATTGTAGATATTACGCTCTTATATGTGATACTATTAGTTGTGAAAAATGTAAACGTAATAACTTTATAATAAAAATTGTATATGACTGAGAATTGTTAAATAAATTATTACAGTGATTTAATACTTACAAATGAATTTAATTTTACTGATTACCCGTCCTATTCAGTTGACACTTATCATAGATCTTTATTTACTCAAGCTTTCTGTAATTACTTTTCTGCATTTTATCGGAAATTTAATTTAACGAGAAACGTTTATTACTTAAGCATCGTGATTCTTTATACGAGTTGTATTATGTTTATTTTTATTACATGAGTATTAAACATATATAACGTGACTTACACTTTTTTTAATTTAAATATTGCATATCTGTTAATAATCGTTACAAGTCGTAAATCATTTTTATCTAATTTCATTATTAAATTGAAATGAATGATACAATTTATACGGATGAATTTGTGTAATTATTTTATATACTTATATTATAACACTGAATTTATTTGATTTTAGTACTACACGGAAAAAAATAAACTTTAATATATGAAAACGTTGTAATAGATTTTTTGCCAGATTATCTAGTGTTTTGGGACGATAGGTCTTAGTTTTTAGCAGTTTATTAGATAATGTAGTAAAAGTTATTCGTACAGAATTTTGTGTTACAAAAGAACATTCATAATAAACATTCATTAAGCATTGTATACAATAAAATCAAATATTTATAATTTTATAACGATTTAAAATTGTAAATCTAATTATGTAACTGCCACAAACATTATTAAACGCGTATGAAATAATAGCAGTCGTATTTCGAAATAATTTCTTTCCGTGTAAAATAGATTATTTAGCGTAATTTTGTGTAACGTATATAATCTTCAAAATGATTTGCATACATTTGAAATGATAAATTTTAATTAAATTAATACATATTAAGTACATTAATATTTAATTATAATACTTTTCGATTCATTTAATTATAATGTAATTTGTCATAATGTATTATGATTTTAAAGAATGATTATCTTATTATTTAATTTTTTTAATTTTAATTGGATTGATAACGAGAATTTGTTTTTGCGATATCCCGATTAGTTTCAAGTATCTATCGTGTTTTTTATTAGATAACTGATGATTTTTTGTTTCGTTGAAATTTATTGAATTGTTTGTTTGTTGTTGTTGAAAATTGTTGCGATATTATGTTATATGGATATGGAAATTAAATTACATTGATTGTATATGATTGTATATTTAGAATAAAATCTAAATATACTTAAAACATTAATATTTAATTATAGTACTTAATTAGTAATAAATTTATTAATTAAAAAATCTATTAATATTATAATGTAAGATAATATACTGTATGAATAATAATATCATTATCATTTTATTTCAAGACATTTCATTATCATTTTTGCTATCAAATATTTTTACCGTTCTTTCTACGGTCCTTACGCTTGGATCCATTACGATATTATTAGATTATATATATTTTAAGATTTTCTTAAATGCAATAATTAATATATTCTTAATATTTTGATAAAGTACTGGCAAATGATATAATGTATATTGTTGTTTCACGTTATAATTAATTTAAGTTACTAGTACATAAATACTTATATTCTAATATTTAATATCAATGGATTAATTAAATATTATATTGATGCATAAACATTAAACGATTGTATTTCAAGCATATATATGTATTATACTCAAATAATTATTACTATTGCCTTATATGTTAGATGTTATATGTATATTAAATAAATGTATATCACAGTCGACGAGCTTTTGTCATAAGTAAATATTACCCATGTTCCGGATTAAAATACGTTTTAATATAGTAAAGGTTTAAAATTTCAAAATGATATTAAATAATTTCAAAAATTATATATTAATAATAATTCATTATACTTTCTGAATGAAAATAATCAGTTAATGATGGAAACACAATCATACGTAATTCTTTTATTATCAACTTTAGTCAATTAATTGCAATTTAAACTTTTATGTAATTAATCTTAGGCTAAGAATTTATACGTCTAAGTTATCATTCATTAAATCTATTTCTTAAGATATATCTATAAAACATCGAATAATCACTAATTAATGTTTTAATATTAATAATATACGTTGTTAACTTTAAATTGATATAATGAAAAAAGGCATTTAATTT
This sequence comes from Psilanteris sp. ZL-2020, assembly GCA_022817085.1. Taxonomy (NCBI): domain Eukaryota; kingdom Metazoa; phylum Arthropoda; class Insecta; order Hymenoptera; family Scelionidae; genus Psilanteris; species Psilanteris sp. ZL-2020. Next base: position 10,950 of record JABFQC010001618.1, read on the forward strand.
AAAATGAGAACATACAATATATTATATTACAATAATTACTACCTAAGATAGTGACGTGAACTAATTCTACATTTTTTTTTTGGTTTTTATTTCTTCTAATTCTACTTTTATATTTCACACGAAATGTTATTTTTATTATTACAGTCTACATTATTACATTAATTCCAACTATATATTCATATACTATAAAAGGTAAGTTTATGCATTTTTTTTGTATTTTTTTATAGTTTTTATTTTAGATAAAAAAGCAAAAATATACAAAAAAAATGACAAGAAGTATACAGAATGTAACTACAGAATTTTGTCAATTAAAAAGTTACTTTTATAATGATATATTAATTATATGACATTTTACATTTTAAATATGTTTCTGAATTTGTTACCATAAATAACTATAATATATGTTAAAAATAATATGATTTAATTATGTTGAATTTAATATGATATAAATCTTTGTTTAATCACTTATCTATTAATTTTTTAAATTTAGCTTGATTAACATATATGCCAGGATATCATTTAGTTAGCTAATATACTTGCAAACTAATCTTGGTTTTATCTAATTTTTTACTTGTATACTTCCGCCATGACAATTAAAACAAAGGCTCTATATATAATATACATAATAAAATAAAAAGCGCCCCCCAGGGAGTGGGGCGGAGGTGAACTTTGGAATCTGAAATAGTAACCCCCGTGTTTTTCAATTCAATTCAAATTAAGAGACAAGATATGTGATTTCGATTCAAAATATGTTTCCTTAAAATCATCAACAGTCATTAAAGAAACTAAGTATATCGTCACTGATGCAATTTCTGGTGAAAATTACAACAGTTGTTAGTAACAAATAACTAGTAATAGTTATTGTAAAACTACATGCACATTTACAAGTGCAAAGGAATGTTTGCGAAACATATCACAGATTTAAAATACTTGGTGGCAAAAAGAAAAAGTCGTTGAATCAACGAGATACTATGATTATCAATGTAAAAAACTGCGATTATGTGTTACATGTGAATAATTAAGATGAAATTTCACCTACATCCACAAAAATTGCTTATCAAACGTAAGCTTCGTGAAAATAAATACTAATCGAATATTAAAGTATTATTTCTAACTATAAAGTTCCATAATGTTGCATAATATATATATACTTCTATGGTAATGAACTGATATAAAAAACTGCTTCAGTACTTTTGCTAAATGATTCACATAGCAAAATTAGAAATCATTTATATATCCAATCAATACTTTACAGAATCATAATCTGAAATCAAAAATGGTAGTCTCAATTTCAGATTTTAAAGTTCTCCCCCCGCCCCTCCCTCTGGGGGTATTGACGAGGGATCAACTGGGGTATTGGATCATAGTATTTGACACAGTTTATATTTCTCGAGATATATTATATCGTTTCCTAACTAGTAATTAAATTATAAATATACTAATTGACTGAAACAACTGGAAAAAACGATACGCGATAATTGTTGATAAGCAGAACCAAAAGTGTTCACATTATACAATATAATGTTTGGATATTGTCTTCTGCGATATATTTTTTAATTATACTGTATAAAACTAGTCGTTTAATCCTGCAGTTTGTTGCATAACGAACTAAAATATGTCTTATTACGCAAAACATTAATGAAAGTTAAATTGACTACCGATAGATAGGATTGAAATTTTCAATAATCGAGAATGTCGAAATATAAATTGATGTTAAATTTGCTTACTTATTACGTAACACTCAAAATTAATTAGCTGTTTAAATATGCCGCTTGCCAATATATACCGCGCGGTTGTATATAAAACTGAGTATTAACAGCGAGCTCGTTGGACGACAACTATATCCTAATTAATACTCCATTAGAGCTATAACTTTTTGTTGTTTTGTTAACCGAACTTAAGAAAATGTCGAACAAGCCCAGTGGATTCTCCGGCAAAGTTTCAATAAAGATACCAAGGATCGTAAAGTGAGTATTTTAACTGTATAAATTTGAAATTGAAAAATGTAATGGTCTTTTATATATCGAATGCGTAAAATCTATAATAATGTCCGTGACACGTTCAGAGCAGATATAAAATGAATGAAAATAAATAACTAAACGATTAAAACGCGAAATAAAAAAAATGTTCATAGTTAAAAAGTGTTTTAATCATATTTTGTCAAAACATCTCCGTTGTCCGTACGGTGATTTCGTATGCAGTTTTATGATTCTATTCATTGGTGTACAAAATGTTTGAGGAATATAACTGACTTTAAAGCGAGTAACTATTCGTTCCACTTATAACACACCAAGCCTTCAAGCAGTCGTTCCGAACACCCAAGAAAGTATTAAAACCAATTCACGGAAAATGAAGGCGTTACCCAAAAGTCTAGAGTGTTAGTTATAGCTCTACACATTTATTTTTATTTGCAGACATTAAAATTATTAATCCGATAATCGTTGACTCGTTATAATTTAGTGCAACTTTCGAAATATTGATCAGGCATTCTATATACATTATTATTAATAATATGTTGAATGTTATAAATTTATATTGCGTATATTTAAACGAATTGGTTTTCATTGTTTTAATATCGTATTTGTATACTTTCAGGATATCCTGTCCCCGATGTCAAAAGCAGTTTGAGATTCATAATTTTGAATCGCACAGAAGGATATGTTTAAAAATACAATTTTGATGATATCCTTGTCGAATTAATAAACGTTCACGAACACATGTATTTTCACGTACGAACAACAATAATGTCAACAAAAGGTTAACGTGTCACTGCTGTCTAAATAATATTCGCAAATCTATTTATTGTTTATAATGTATTTCGCATTGATTGTTAATAAATGTAATATTTAATGTATTGGAAACAAAATCGTGTATTGAAAAATGAATTAAACCATCTTATTTAATTTTTGGGAAACAGTAGATTTTATCAAAGTATATGCAATTACAAAAATAATTAAAACGATTCGTAACTCTTTTTTTATCAGATATTGTGATATTAATAGTAATTATCGAAATGCAAGTTTCGAAATAAATATTGAAAATAATATACTGAAGTTCATTTATATCTCAATAAAAATCAAATTATGTCGTCATTAATTAATATTATTAATAGTAATTATAATATGTCTTATAAAAATAACTTTTAAAAGTATCAAATCGTATAATTATAGCAATTCTTAAAACCGTACAAAAACATAATGTTTTTTAAACTCGTCATTATTATTCATTATAAAATTATTTACAAAAACTTGTGTTTTCTGCAAGTAAATGTTGATGTTAGTAATAACAAATAAATAATAGTTTAGCGTTATTTTTAGTTACAAACAAAAGTCATAGAATGTTATTGTTAGAAGGAAAAAATGTACTATTAAATTAAATTACTTATAAAACACCAAATGTGTGACTCGTCTAATTGTGAATGATACAAACAAATTAATAATAATAATAATAATAATAATAATAATAGTAATAATAATAATGATAATAATAATACATGTTCGACCAACATTGCTGACATCTTTGAAAAACATTACGTAATTTTATCTATTTTTCCCGACATTCGAAAATACATCATTTTCTATCGATTCAATTAACTTTTGTCAAATAATATAAATTCTATAAACGGAGCGCGCAGAAGGACTGCAATAACGGTACAGTAAAATCATTCGAGCGATAACACGCAGAGACAGATTTATAGTACGTTCCGTGTCAGACCTGCACGCGTGCTTACTCAAGGACCGATATAACATACAAAAAACATAATTTCACAATGTATATAATTATTAAAATAATAATTATAGAATTATTTATTTCAAATTAGTTAGTTATTAAAACATTCAATTCTACCAGTTCAATACAAATCTATAATTTAATAAATAAAAATAAGAACTTTTCATTTCAAATGTTTATCTGAAAAATTATAAATTGCGTCATGAGTAATTTACTAAAGAGATCTGTAGATTTCATCTGGTAATATAATTTACAAGATGAAAAATATTATATATTTTATTATTTCTACTGGTTATAAATTCTATACTTAAAATTACGAATATTATTTTATCACGAATATAATATTTTTGTACTGTTATAGTTATATAGACATCCAAAGCTAAACGATAAGGGGCATTTTATAACTGCCGCGTGAACATTAGGTAATATATAATGAATAGAAATATCTAATGTACATTGAAAAAAGTCCTTTGTAATTTTACAATACGCATCATCTGAAAATTACAATCGTGTAAATAACAAAAGTCATGCAATTTTACAAATTACATAGTAATATTTAGGTACATTCCGTAAAATTACAGAATGTTTTTTAAATATACAAGAACTGTCAAGGGGCAAAGTTAACCTGAAACAAGTTTTTATATTGATTTGTCAATATCATTATATTGTGTAACGTGAAAAATAAAAATAATGAAAAATAATAAATTACTCAAGCAGTTGTTTAGATTTGCTTATGTTTTCGTTGATGTAATAGTTATTTCATTAAATGTTTTGTGTAATTTTTCAAGATCCATCATTGGTTAGTTATTAACAACTATTGTCGTTGTAATTTTACACAGGACTTTTTTCAATAGAATAAACCTACGAGGAAGAAAAGTACGTACATTTTTGCGCACAACGCTGGTTTTTGTACCACCAGACGTTTTATAACGATAGAAAAAAATGTAATAAAAATTATATGCACACATTGAGAAGAATTACATATGAAAAATTACTGTTTAACATATCAATTTGCTTGAATCGACAAACCATAAAATTCTATATTTTTAATAATAAATTATTGTTACTCATGTAAAAATTTACTGGTTTATCTGAAAATAGAGCTATTAAAAATATAAAACTTTACGGTGTTTCTCAATGCATTTTTTTGCAAATTTTATATTTTAACGGTAATTTTTAATACTATATATTTTTTTTTCTTTTTGTATATAGAAACTCTTTGTCTGTGTATCACAAAGCTCTAAACCATTCAATTGCCACTTCTCTGTGGCATCCAAAGAACAAAAGAAAATGTCTAAAAAAGGGAATAGAAGGGATAGAAGTTCGTGGTGCGAATAACCAATGAATTTGCAGTATGGGACTATGACATGCGCAGTAGCAAATCTAAAAGCGAGGATCGTCACAGTAAGTTTGTGTCGGATCTTGTCAACTTGTCTCAGTTGCTGTTGCGCGTCTGTAAAGTGTGGATCAGTGCAGAATCTGTGCAACGTTTTTAGTGGTTTGTGCGCTTTGATTGTTTGCAAAAAAAAATAAATAATTATAATATACATTATTAAATATATTAAAATTAATCTAATAAATAATATAATAATAAATAATATGATTAGTGTTATAATTAATAATATAAGAATATAAATTATATTGTAAATCCATTAAAGTAAAAACTGATTTGCAAAATGAGTAACGACGATGTGATTATTTATATATATCTTGGTTTTATTTGGGTGATATATTTAATGTATATGCACCGATTGCATCATCCACAGACAGATGAAGAAGAATAAATTTGTTTCAACTACTGAAACAGAAGTTTGTAAGTAATATTATTATACTTCTTTCTTAAAGTGTAATCTTACAAAAGCAAAAGTTTTAACGCGGCTGCGAGTGAGAAAAGGATATATGTCGTATTAAAAATTCTATTTTCATGTAAAATGTGGCAAAAATTATTAGTTGCCTAATATTTTAATTTACAAAGATTGAAGAGTAAAGTAATTCTTATGGTAAAATTAATAGTAAAGTGATATATATGTAATATAATTAGTTTCGCTTCTTAATGTTTAAATAAATAATATTAAGTTAATACTTTATGAACTTTTTATTTAACTAAACTCTTAAAATAAATTAAATTATTAAATTATGTTTCAGATTAATATATATTAAATATTAAAATATTCATCCTTGACTGCATATATATGGTGAGTTTAATATTTTATGTCTTGTTTGAAATTTAAAATATAATTTGTTCTAAATAGTGATCTTTTTTCGTAGGGTGTTTGCAGTTAGGATGTTTAATAATAAGTGTTCGTAACGAAACGTTGTTGCTTTTATTAAGTACAGGATAGATGTCGTATCAATTCAGGCGCCATTAAATTATTATATAAAGGTGTTAATAAATGTTTGTTGTTTGATGTCAAAAAATATCTAATAAACGTTGCCAAGATGTATAATAATTACGGACAACTAAATAACGGTTATAATATACCACAACCCTTTTCAGTACCAATGGTACAAGGTATGCAATATGAAATAATAATGGATATCTATATTTATTTAAATTAAATAAAATCGTTATTTTAATGATTATTAAATTATGTATATATATATATATATATATTTATATATATATCTGTGTTTTCCAGGCCCTTTTAATCCGAATGTAATCATTCGGCCCCCAAATCCAGCGAATTACCATATCCGACCCTTGAACCCTAACATCGTCGGACAACCTATCCCTAATTTGAATGGAATGTATCACGTATACAATAGACCTGTGAATCCCCCAACTGCCTTTGTGAACACACAATATAGGCTAAGTATGAGCAAAATTCTATAAATCCAAAAATCGATTTTTACTAAACAAAAGGTAATTACAATCCTATGTACTTTTAGATATGCCCAACAACAGATTCTACTATTCGAATGTACCAAACGTGTACAACAATCCACCTATGGTCCACAATAACTACCATCCATATCAGTATTACGGATATGGCTTAGCGGCACCCAATCCCGGCGTCAATGCCTCAGGAATACCACAAATGATGTACAATCCTTCGATGGCTTATGTTCCTAGGGTTGGTATACCTAACGAACCTGCGTACAACAATCAACATCCAAATAATTACCAACAGATGACTGTACATCCATCCATACGACCATCGTACGCCATGCAGCTGCAAGAAGCGTCGAATGCTCCAGGTAAATTGATAAAATTAAATTAAATTGATAAAATTCAGGACAAATTTTCCTGATGGATCTGACAATATTAATACTTCACGGATAGATTTGTAAAAGTCGGTTTATAAAATAAATTCTAAAACTTAGAGTTCCCTTTGTTTAGCAGCTTCCTTCCCTTCCATCTCTTCAAGTAGAGATTTCTTCCGAATAATTTGAAATCAATAATCTCGGTTCATTTGATAATACTAATCTTCACTGATACGTTTGTAAACAAACAAATTTATAAAATAAATTCTAAAATCTAGCGTTTATGTTGTTTAGAAACTTCGTCCCCTACCATCTCTTCAACCAGAGATTCGGAACCGCCCCGTGATGAATCATCATTCGTCATCCCGCATACAGCCAACCCGATGGCATCGAATGCTGTATGCCAATGTGACTTGTGCAAAGCATCTTCCGATGATGAAGATACTAATGCACCATCTACTTACACCAGACAAAATCGGCATCTACCGGTGAACGGCCATTATGAACCAAGCGAAGCAGAGCTCGAAGGTCGGATCAATGTCGCTTTACCCGTCAGTCATCACGTGCCACCTCTACGAAGAATGAACGCAGGTATTTTTCATCCAAGATCGAAGTATCCAGAACAGCCTTATCAATCATTCATATCACTAACCGCTAAATCATGCACCATGCTAACCATATACTACGAACCACCCGAGCTAGAATCTTCATCTTATAACTTTACCCCTTGCTCGATTTTTGCACATACTAATC
>JABFQC010001619.1:0-18622 GCA_022817085.1 Psilanteris sp. ZL-2020
AATAATATATTCAAGTTTATGTAGAAAATTTTAATATATAATGTAGTAATTTTTTTTGTGTTTTCACGTATCGTCCACTTTTGATATATTATATAGTAAATTGTTAAATATTTGTTTTCTCAGTGTATAATGAAATGTGATTTGAATTATCTGATTAGGAACTATTAATTCATTTTTTAAGCAAAAAATTATTTATTATAAAGAAAATGAAATATATTATTGTGTACTTATGAAAAACCGGAAAAATATGTTTACATTTTCGCTTCGAATATATCTAAAGTTACAATATAATCAAATTATTATATACAAATATACAAATTTCTACTATTTAGAGACATATACTTATTACCAAGTCAATTTATCAAAATCAATAAAAATATAGCTTTCGAACTTTTTTACAAAAATGATTATCATACATGAATCTTATAATTAAACTGCACTGTAACGTTATATGAAATATATATATTTTTTGAGGAAATAAATATAATCGTTCACAAACTGTATAAGCCATAAGTAAAATATATAATACACATTTAATTGCAAATATGTATAGTAATTGAATACATTGGATTTCATTATAATTCAATTTAATAGTCTACGTAACAAATAATTGAAATTACTAACAGTTTCACATTGATAACTGTAATAAATTAATGAATATATGCAACTTGATGTAAGTGTAGATAAATGCTATATGATGAATTGTTATAATACTAATAAATTAACAACTGATTGAATTATAGTTACACATGTATATTCCGAAAAAAGTATTATATATATAAACATGTATTTATCAAACCCATTAATAACTTATCAAATATACACACTGAGCAAAATAAAAAAAAAGTAAGTTATTTACATAGATAATTACTGAATTATAATAATATATTATTGTTAAAATCAGTAAATTTTGACGAATTGTATCATATGGCCCAAAATTAGTATTATAAACAGTAATTTTTCATGTTTTATTTTTCTCAATCTAATCAAATATTTGTATCTCCTTTTAATGAATTGCTTTACTTATTTAAAAGTTATTGTAACATTCATTCTGTAAATATAAGTACATTTCACAGGCACAATTTCAAATCCGTTTATTTATGCACATATATACGCATCGTTCAACATTTATATACACATAGTTTTGAATTTCGCAAATAACAGCTTTGATAATTTTTTCAAAATAATTCTATAATTAACTACTATTCACATCATCTACTTATAGCGTGCGACCGACTTAATCGTCATTACTGCAATACCGACACGCGCGACTTATTTTCTACCAAATTATATTTTGTACATTCTTCGTTTGATTTTAGACGATTATCTATTTCACGCTGTATTATTGCTTGTAAATATTCATTTGATGAATATTTAAACCACAAAACTTCTTGTAATCAAAATTCATATAATTGACTTAATACAACTTATAAGAATTGAACAATTTTTTTTTTCTTTACAGAACAGTTTATTCTTTATTAACAGGAGAATATTATCAACGTTGCAATTTAAATGTAATCAAATCTTTGTAAGTTTATCCTTTCAATAAATAAAAATATTATACATTTGTAATGCATATATATGTGATTTAAATCTCGGTCATATTATAGTTTATTAAATTTGTGTGCGTTACTGATATATGAATTATATATATTTCTACTTCATCAAATAGTTTGAAAATAAATATAAGAAATTTAACAATTTTAAAATTGGAGAGGAAAATTGCATTATTGCAAATTTTAGACTAAATTTTACGTTAACGTCTTGGAACAAATGAATGAATTTTGGTACAATAATTATGTCATTTTTTTTTTATCTTTTTCAAATACATTCTCATTGATATAAACTCTAAATATTTCTGCGACTCATTGCAGCTGGCATTGTGCTTTGGAACATGAACCTTTGTTTTAAATTTAGTCTCACGTAGGTTGTAAAAGCATCTTCCCATATATAAATTTAGTTGCAATTGAATCAATATAACACCTGTCATTTGCACTAAATATATTATTACAATAAACATATTTTAATAATAATGTATCTGTAGCGCCTATATTTGCTTTTTTTGTACATAAAAAAATACTTTAAATATCAGTTCTCGTAATGTTTAGATATGATTAATAAATATACGTAGTAAAAACAGATTTGAAAATAATCACTACCGTTATATTAGTGTTCACTAGAGTTTTTAGTAAACGTCGCATATTCTGGCTTTAAAATAAAATAAAAAATTAATACAAATTATAAAGTATATAGCCTAGTCAAATTGATTTGATGATAGTAAATATTATTCAGTTTGAAATAATTTAAATTGCAATATTTCACGATTATTGTAAATTTTGTAAGTAATTATTTTTTAGTAGCAATAAACGTCATATAGTAAAAATTATTATGAATTGAATAATTATTCGTAATTTTTGTTTCGTCCTGTAATAAATCATGCTTAAAAGATTATCCACGTGGTTACAGATTTACAGGCACACATAAATATAAATATACTTCATATTTAACGGTTCGATAGTTTGGATTTAGAATATTGATGCGAATTGAGAAACTACATATTGCAAATTGACATGTAACATCGAGAAGGTCATATGGAACCAAAGAGAAGCATGACTGTTTAATGGCAGTAAGCCAATTCAAGATTAACTCTTTTGAACTATTAAACTAATTGGTCTACCAGTAAAACCAGAATAATTTAGATTTAGAACAAGCTCGCTTCAATAAATTTTTTACTCAAAAAGAGACGTCGTGTACAGTTTAAGAATTAAGATTTCAGGTTAAACCATTCGGTTTTTACGAACTATATCACTTAAAACGCCATTACTATGTATGATTACCCAAATATTAGCTGAATTTTTGAAGAAAATCAATTTGTATATTAAACAAATGATTATTCTTACAGTAATAAATTGTAAATTGTAGCGATAAAATGTTGATACTTCAAATACGTGATAACCCAATTTCATTTTAACATATTTTTTTTGTATTATAAGTTTTTAATGGCAAAATTTGATATACATTTTTTATTAAAAGTATTTATATGCAACATATGTTATAGAGTTTTACTTGTTTTGATTGAAGAATGATAATTTATAATATATCATTCACTGATTTTCATTAAATACAGTTGTTTAAATGCTGCTGAATCACTAGAAATATTCCATTTTGTCTGATATATTCACAATTGTAATTAATTATAAATTTTGAGTACAACATAAAATTTGATTTATACATAGTCATGAAACACATATTATGTATTATTCTTTTTTATGTAATTAGTTGTATATCAAGCAACACAAAATATTCTAATACCTGTTCTATAACTAACTGTTAATAAGAAATAAAATAAACAATATTACAGAGTTATCATTCATTTTATATTGTAAAATTTTTTATAAATAAAAAAAATTTAATTATTTAAAACGTCTAATACGAAATTGTTTTTAAACTTTAATATTAATGTCAAATATGAAATCTTAGTTTTTGGTGCAATTTGAATGATGAATAGCAATTCCGAATAATTGCCTAACACCAAAAAAAGTTTAATTCTATGATCTAGAAATTAATAATTTCCGCTACACGTAATACAATTTTAAAAGCAAACTGTTTCTGTACATAAATTTATATTAATATTGTGTACTATTATATATTCATTTTTACACAGCGTTTATATATAAACGTGTATTATATATGATATATATATATAATTATAAATCATGATTGCACTACGTACGTGCATAGATTAATGTAAGCTTATAATTATTTTGATAGTTTATAGTTAACGTGCTCTAATGAGTTGAATCTTAATATACTTTCCTATACAAACAAATTATCTTTACCTAATTACGCTATAATTCTAAGACTTCAATATGTTAATATAAATTCAAGTTTTATGAATTGAGATGAACTTTTTTGTTTGTACGCAACGCGTTGCGTTATAATCAAAATTAAAAGATTACAATGTTACACAATTATCTATTTGTGAGCGATTAAAATTGTCATCGCGCATTCATTTATAATTTGTATATCCTTGTTTGTATTTATTTTTAATTTTATATAAAATACAGAACAATTAAATAACGCGTGCAGCACATACGATTCGGGGTTCAATTAAAATACCGAATTACATTTAGGATCAATACGATTATTTTATTTTAATATCATTATTTTGATTCTCACTTCTTTCGTTGGAATAAAACTTCAAAATTACGAAAAATGATTAATGCGCAATATGGTTCACCGATATCATTAACTCTTCGTTGAATCAAAATTCTTCTCGATCTATTGTACAGACGAATTGTATCCTACACGTAGAAAAAAAATATAATATAAACTGCTATACTTCTAGCATTTTGAGGATATCGCAATAATTAATGTTACGGAAATTACTATACCTTTTTAGTATTTTCTTTTATGATATTGTATTGTGCAGAACTTTTATAACAATTTTTATACACGAAGAAAAATAATCTAGGAAAGTTTACTATAAAATGAAGCAAATGTACCTTACACTGCGTGAAAACTTTCAATTTATCTCACAAATTATAGTAAAAATGTACACAAGATGAGTGAATATTACTTTTTTCTCACATTTTTACTATAAATGATAAGAGAAATTGAAAGTTTGGCCAGAGTAGGTTACATTTATTTTATTTTATAGTAAAATGTCCTAATTATTTTTCTCCGTGTAGTAACAAATATCTTATAGTAAAAAGTACTGTATGGTATTACAAAAATTACTTTAGTATAATATTAATTAATATTAATTTGTTTAAATTAAATTTTATAGACTAAACATTTAATACCCCTAAAACACACGTATCGTGTAATGACAATAAGTACATTCAGACAAAAAATAGTATATTCATTAAATTTAACTGAGTTTTGGTCCAACTGAAAAGATTAGATATTTTTATAGAATATGGTAGCCAATAATCATACTTGAATTCATAATTGACTCAATCAATTATACTGAATATTTCAATTGTTTCAGTTAAAAATGTCAGTTTTGGCTGCACTACAACTTAAAATTACAGTTATTTTAACCAAAACTGAATCTCACAGTTAATTTAACTGAATTTGACGGTTATGACACTGGTTTAACTAAACTTTTCAGTAGATCTTACTACGTCCTTTTTTCTCAGTGTACATGTATTTCAGTAAACACGCGTCACCGTGTTTTAAGCAAACACGTTAAATATTTCGCAATTAAATGCAGCTTCCGCGGTTTCTTGTCCGCTACTTATTCAAAACAATCATACACTCAGAGAAAAAATAGTATATTCAGTAAATTTAACTGAGTTTTCAGTAATGTATAGCCATGACTTAAAATAATTAGTTGGTCCAACTGAAAAGATTAGATATTTTTATAGAATATGACAGCCAATTATGTTACACGAATTAACAAATTCAGTAAATTTTCCTGAAAATTTCAATTGTTTCAGTTAAAAATGTCAGTTTTGGCTGCTTAAAATTATAATTATTTTAACCAACCCTGAATCTCACAATTATAATTTAACTGAATTTGACAGTTATGATACTGGTTTAACTAAACTTTTCAGTAGATCTTACTAAGTAATTTTTTCTCAGTGTAGTTGATTTAAGACTCGGGGTTTTGCAACATGAAAAGTGGACCGAAATAAGGAATTATTGAATGATCATAGCGTAAACAGAATCTGGGACTGTAATCGTTATTAAAGAATCCCTTAAGTTCGACAGCAATTCACCGCAATGCAGTGCACGTTTGATTGCAAGTCGACGTGAAATAAGATCCAAGTTTGAGTTGGTCGGATATCAGGGAATCGCTCGTTGGCAGCCAGTAGTTAGATTCGCGGTTTGAATTAACGAAAATTCGAGGCACCCAATTATGTATGCGTGCGTGCGATGGGAAAGCTCACCTGCACGCCAGACGGCTTGGACTGCTCCGTAGAAATAACTATTACTTTTACCTCGCGGCGGCCTTTAAATGCACGAGTTGTGCTCCGTTACTCCATTAACCACGGAACATTCCCGCTGCAACACTGCAAACACCGCAGAATTAGTCAGACACCGGAATAACCCTGCACCGAATGCACCAAAAATCGACCACAAGATACCGTTATTTATTACCTTTTACACCCGTCCGAACTTTCGGCGCGATAATGACAAGAACTCGCGTTAAAAAGCTATCGCTTCCGAGTATATATATCTATATAATTGTGTGTGTGTTAGTATGTAATTTTTATTTTCGCTTTGCAATTGACACTTGTTAATTATTTCGAGATTATTTATGACAGTTACTGGTCATAAACTTTTCGCGACGAAGTTCAATTGGGTTTTACTTAATAAATAAATTTTTTTTTAATGATCATTTTTTATTTTTTTCGTTGTTTGATTATAATAAATAAGTTGCGGCTTCTTAAATATAAATATTATTCCGCCCTTACACTGGAAGGATGAATTTGGTAGTAAAAATTATCACGGATTATGTTAATTGATCATAACGACTAACAAATGATAATTTTTAACATGTTTTTTTTTTTTAATTTCTAACACCTTCACTGTTAGAAACAAGTGTCTTAAATGAAACTTTTTTAAGATGCAAAGTGACTTATTTAAATCACTAGCCGTCTTGATACATGATATTGTGCATTTGATTAAGACACTTAGGCGTCTTCATTAAGTCACTTTGTGTCTTAAATAAGACACATGTATTATATATTTTTAACAGTGTTTTCTACGATTTTTTAACATATTTTATCCAAAATTTTATCACAAAACATGTTAAAAATTATCATTTGTTCATTCATTCTTAATGCTCAATTCATATTATTCATGCCAATTTTTACTACCAAATTTCTCTCAATGTATATTGCAAATTAAAATTACACGCTTTGCGTATAATAATATAAAACGTTAACGTTAATTGTTAATCGAATAAATTTTTTGTATAATTTTATTAAATCTTTATTTGTATAGATAATTAATTTGTATCGTATTGTATTTTTATTATTTGAGATAATTTTGCCTTGATATAATTAGTCTCAGTGTTTCTTTTCGGCATTTTGAAAACAATCAATTGGCCATAAAAAATTGCAAACCAGATATATTATTAATGACATTTGACTTCATCACGAACTGTAATACAGAACAGATAGAAATTATCATTACAATCTATTCCGCGGAAATCAATATATTATTAACCTTTAAGTGGTTGTACATCCTTGTCTGCAGCGCGTTAATCACATAGGTGTGTATTTGTGATCATTGACTCCGTAACCCCATATAACATTGATAACTCTGATAAAATGTTTGCCATAATTTAACAAGTAAATAAAAGATACGTATTACTATAATTAAATTCAATATTACTATGACTAAATATAATAATTCTGCATCGTGTAAAGTGAGTTCTAATTAATTAGCTCTAATTTATCGTTCGACTAATTATTATTAAGATCGAACACAGCAATAAAACATAATTACAAATTCGAATGAAACATTTTATTGCAAGGTTCAAAAAATACATAAATTGGTATTAACGCAATGAATAAAATCGTAAGGATAGAATTAATAACAATTTATTTGAAAATTCACATAAATGCAAGCTTATCAATAATATATATATATACGTACGAACAATTATATATATATATTATCTTCTATTTTTTTCTTCCAACGATAAATTACATAGTTCATTGCGCGAGATAAAAATTCAACGCATAACACGTTTTTCGCAGTAAAACAAAGGCTCGCAAAACGTTGCGAACACGGCGATTACCGCGCTTGGCTTAAAAAATAGTGTTCCACGCAGATTCATTGAATAAAGTAATCGGCCACACTTACGATACGGGTTTGCGCGTTTCTTTAATTAAAAGCAACTTGCCAAACGTGTTTACCGCTGAAAGAAATCCGAAATTCCAGTTTTTCCCCCAATTAAAAGCGCCGGTATATTTGTTGAAGTTTGTCTTATATTATATTTTTCGTGCTTGACTAGGTGCAATTTGTTTGTATCAGTCAGCACACGTAAATCAGTAATATAAGCCGCTGCAAATGATCCTCAGACTATCCGCGGAGATTACTAAGATACTTTGCTCCGTATATACACATTCACATTCGCTTACACGTGATAACATAAGTGTAACTGTAATTGTATGTATAGAATTACGTATATAGAACTTTGTTCCCCGTGCAATGAAGAAACCCAATACTCTAACCACCTTGCATGCCGCGTAAGTCACTGACGTCACTACGAGAATCATAAAGTACATGCATACCTTAATATAAGGCAATCAACCTTACCGCGGGTTGTGCGAAAACTCGTTCTTCGTATAAAGACGTTTGCAAAAAAAAAAAAAAGAGAGAAAATAGAAACCTGCGATTAAATCGCGCGAAAATTGTCCATCAAAAGTACGAATTCAACCGAATGCTCCGAATTCGTCCCATTAATTAAGCGTCGAATAACAAAGGAAACGCGCTTTTGGCATCTCGCTTTATACGTATTGGTTTCCTTATCGCGTATATTAATTACACGAGTATCAATCATTGTCGGACTAATAAAGACACGCCACCGTCGAATTGTACCGTAAAAAAGGCACAAAACCACGACCTCTCCCGTGATATATCATTAGTTCGAAAGGAGTGGAACTTGTGCAATAATATTTCAGGCTTTGTTTATGATACATATCGAAATATAAATCCGGCTTCGCGGCGTATAATTTATCGCGGCCGTGCATCGCACATGGCAGGCAACGAAAATCACGATGTTTCAGGAGTTATTCGCGGGACAATAGCACTGACTGCTTCGAAAGGCTCCTCTTGCACGCCAAAGGTGTCGCGCGTATAATGAATGAGATATCCTATGACAGAGCCGATAGAGGGGGGTGTCGGATTTCTAACGCATACACACGATGCAGTTTTATATATATAAAAAAAAGTATAATAAAAAAGTACATACAAGCCGATAAACGCAGCCTCTTTTTCAGTCTAATGCTATTAAAATCACGGGACAAATAGATGGCCGTAATAATCAGGGATACGTTACAAAATTAATCGCCACGCATTCATTCGATCCCAAACTCGATCGGTCTTAATAGATAATTATCTTTCAAACGTTATAAGGAGGTAAATTCTATTTTGCAAAGTTAAATCCGCGATGAGACGACGCTGCAATGGTAAAAGTTGTATTAATCATATGTATGATTTTTTCTTGTCGTATATATGTATATATATATATATATTGGAATTATTTTGATCCGAAAGTTGGAACGAAACTATACTTTTGCTACGACGACATTTTTCACATTTTACAGTTCGTTACTTGGAATAATAGGTTTTAATTCAGGTAACATTATATACTCAATTTTGTCACACATTTGATAATACTATACGTTACAATGACACACGATTCCAACCATTTGGTAAGCATTAGCAATTATCTCCATGGCATACATAGAATTTCTTTTCATCCAGTTTTCACATCGCTTTCTTACATTCGACACTCATGAGAATCAACTTTATCAAATACCAATGGTCGTAATGCATGTAATAATTAAAATGCATGCAAATTAAAACGAGCACTCTTATTTTAACGTTTAGATTGTTGGTCGATGATTAGATATAGATATTTTATGGTGTAAACGATTTTCTTTTTAAAATAATATTACATTTAGAACCTAAATTTAGTTTTTGTGGCGAGCGAATGATTACACGCAGAAAAATGTTGCATTAAAAATGACTGAAAGTTCAGTAAATTTAATTAAAAACACCGTAACTCACGGACAAAACTATAAATTTCAGTTAGAAATTACCGAAATTTTCAGTAAACATTGCTGAATGTTTGTAAACACACACCGAAATTTCATCAATGTTTACAGTAAAAGTTCGGTAATTTCTAATTGAAATTTTATTTTGACCGTTATTTACCGCGTTTGTAATAATATTTACCGTACTTTCAGTAATTTCTAATGCCACGTTGTTCTGCGTGTATAGTAAAAACGAAGCATTTATAAAAAAAATCCATCCAAATTTAACTATACGTGTATAGTTCAAATGCATTGTATAATAATTTTTATTGATTAAATAAAATAAATGTTTTATTATAAGCGCATACATTTATTATGAATCAGCGAACGATAATTATCTGATCGCAGAATTTATGATTACACGCGCACACTTTTGATAATACCGATCGAATTATATATTTGGGCGAAATTTATGCTCCGTGAAAGAAGATGCGTCGTTTCTGTGCGCGTAATCATCATAACTTTAAAAAACCGTGTAACGAAAGATTAGGACAGTAAATGCTGCACTATGGATAATTTATTACTTCCTCGTCTCCACACGTATAAGTATAATGTAGTGATATTCACGATTACAGATTGATGCGCTCACGTATGTATGACATGATAGGGTAATTTAATATATCTGAAGTAACACGAGTCGATTTTGTATCTGTTTATTCACATATTGAATGTACGCGCACCAGCACCATAATGTTTAACGTTGCAATTAATGTGCCAATATTTTGTTACAGGCTTTTACACAATTATTGTTGCTTAAATTAATTTACAATAACGCATCAAAGTAATTCTAGACATTTTTACTCGCTTTTCATTATTTTGTGTAGTTATATTTTGGATAATACATTATGTTTAGTAGTCCGCTTTAAAAGCATGTAAATTAATACAGTTTATTTATATTAAATACAATGATAAGGTAAAATTTTCGTCATCAAAACTTGATGACCGTTCATCAATTATTACACACATTATATCCGTGTATTTTTGTATGCTCATATTTTTATATTTATATTTATGTATGATGATAATATTATGTATATATATATATATATACATACACGCAACAATATATACATTATATGTTATTTCTACAATTTTAATGATGATTGTAATCAAATCATTATGAATGTAATTTTTTATATATATTTTCGTTGCATTGATTGTTAGCTTTCATGATAATTATAATTGAAGCATTTTGTATTCTGATATAATAATATAGCGTATTCGATGTTTTATAATTTAAAACCTAAATTGATTCATATTTTGTAATTTTTGCACATATACAATTTTTCCTGCTTTAAATGTAACCTATATCCTTAATGATATAACAACGTTCTCATTTTAATAACAATGTAACGATTTCATATTAATAAAAAAATCTAGATTGCTGTAATGCTTGAAGGGTTGGTTTCAAACAAAGTGTTCATATATATTAGTATTTAATCAACGACAAAAAACAGTGAATTATAATATTTGTTTTATATAAAGGACAGATACGCTTGACATATATAAAAATGGGTATATCCGATTCGCGTTATTCGTATGCGTAAGAAGTTACGAGTAATTATATTTTTTTCATTTATAACAAAATTATATTATATATAATAAAAATATCAGAGTACAAATATAAAAATTTATTTCATTATTGACTATTTGAATATCTTATGATTTATTCATTTTTGTGTACCATCATTGAATTCTAAACACACGCACTGAGAGAAATAAATGACGAAAAATTACTATTTATTTCTTTAATTTGGAATCGTAAGAGAAAAATCTGAATATTTACTATTTTTATAAGTAATATATTATGATAAAGTAGTATTTTTTGATGTAAAAAACTTACTTACTTTTTCCTTTTAAAAACAGTAAATATTTTTCCTTTTCACTTATGATTCCAAATTAAGTAAATAAATAGTAATTTTTCGTCGTGTATTTTTCTCAGTGCAACACACATTTCTAATAAAAAATTAAAAACAATAAATTTCTGGTTTGCCAAGGTTTTAAATAAATTATTTCCGTCATACAGTTTATATTTTACTTGTTTATTATATTAAAGTCATATTATCCAAATATAAACATATTTATATGTCAATAAAATGATAAAATATTACTAAAAATGCACATGCATATATAATATTTGTCATTTATAAATTATGTATATTTTGATATTTAAACATAAATAACATACTCTATTAAAATATTGTGTCATTAATTACAATTTAAATGTCAGGTATAACAAATTAAACAAATATTTAAATAGCAAACGAAATATAAGTATATAATACCTTAATAATTATATTATTATATTCATTATATGAAATGTATTAAAATCTAAATAAGTATTAATTCCATGTGATAATTTCCACAAATAAGTTATGCTATAATAATGAGTATACGATTCATTTATTAATACTGAATAATTAATTACAATTTAATTGAATAATAGAATTTTGATCAGTTCAAATTAAATGCATTACAATTAATTAATAATATGAGATTAATGAAATATATATATAATAACGCATTCCAATATAATTAAAGTAATTTAATTGATAAAACATTTCAACTAAACTTTTATATACATTCAATATCATTAATACATTTTAGAATTATATTTGGTTGTTTCTGAAAACAATTTTTGTATAAATAAATGAAAACAGTTTGTTTAAAAATATTTCACTATTTTGTTAGAATAATACTAAAATATCAATATTTTAAAAATACAACATATTATATTTTATCACTGTTTTACATATATTACAAAAGTTAAATTATTGTGAAATTAAAATTAATTGATTCTATGCAATTATTAGAGTTTATACTGAAATGCTGTATGAATTTTTAATTATGTTTCATAACATTACAAAATAATATTTAAATTAAACGATTAATCTTGAAATAAATTATGAACCAAAAAACACTGTCAGTTTTGTAGAATGAGAATTAACATACTTAAATTTGTAAAATTCAATGTACGTTAATATATTGTACCTGTATATAAAAATAGTATCTGTTCATGTAATAAATATATACTTTTTAAATTCAATTAATTAGAGATTTCATATTTTGATATTAATTGTTTTTGGTATGCATAAATAATCATTGATAATTTTTTATAATACCCAATATAATAAATGAATAATTCATTTAATATATTATTATATATAAACATATATAAACCACGTTTGTCATAAATCAAAATATTTAATTATTCTTTAGATCTTAAATTTTAATATTGCGTTGTTTCGCAAATTATTAGATATTATTTAAAATGTAAATTAATTTATTTCGATTATAAAATGTATCCGTAATATTTTATAAGATGTACGTATATTATTGTAGTCTGAGCAAATCTTGTTACATTTCACTCAAACCGTTACTAAATATTTTACATAAAAATTATACAATTTATATAACAGAATAATATTTATTACGGTAATACACACAACTCCTATTTGCTATTATGATAAACACGTGCATTATTTGAATTTTATAACATTGTATTTATACATTATATAAGTTCAATTTTCTGTGTTTAAATAGCACCGACTAATTTGTAATTAAGTATATTTAATATGATATACAGATCTTTATAGACTTCATTTAAATTATGTTAATAATATCTTTCGTCGTTCACATGACGACCTCTGAGCTATATAAGTTTGATTTTTCTTTTAATTTTAACTTAAATATATAAGGAAGTACATATAAGGAACAAATTTTGAGAATTAATATAAAATTAATATCAAATAAAAAATTACAATACTAATTAAAATTCTTAATTCTGATGGTAGATTTTAATCACATTTTCCGTTAAAAACATATAAAGTATTTTACCGTTTTAAAATTTTTAGAACGAATAAAAATGATATACTACTTATAAAGTCTACTTATATTTTAAATAAAAAGTGTAAAATATCTTTTCATTTTAATCAACCAGAATTAGGAACAATTAAAAATAAAGATTTGTATTATTGGTACAAATTTTCGTACAAATGTTCAACATTTTAAAAATAGCCGTGTGCACTGAGAAAAAAAATTTAATAAAAGTTACTATTTATATAATAGAAAAAAAGTAAATTTAATCAATATATCACTATTTTCGACTATTTTAAATGATAAAATTCACTATATTTGCACACTTGTCCCCAAATTATTATACAAATAGTAACTTTTATTATATTTTTTTTTCTCAGTGCACGATGAAAAGACAAAAAAGACTATTCTCGTTGTTCAATAACTAATAATAAAAATATATATATACTATCAAACTATTCATAATTGTATCAAAAAGGTGTGATACTTAAAAATAATATGTACCAACTTATTTAACATTCCATAAACTTTACGGCGACTCGATTTAATATTAAAATGGATCACCGTACCTTTAGAGTTATTAAAAACAAAACATTCGCGAATATTTGTATTAAAAATAATACAGCTTTATAAAAAGATACGCCAGTTTCACTTTGCCGAAAAAGTATTTATATATCTTATTTCACTAGTATAGAATAACGTAATTTATAATGGCAAACCGATAAACATGTAGTTTTCGTTTTGATTTAGATTATAATAAATCGTCACGTTAATAACGCTTTAATAAATAAAATTCAAATTAATCCTGTGCCTAAATATACGAAGTTGATCCAATACGGGAACCGATGCAAAAGCTATGCGGTAATGCGATATTTTGCAGCTGGAATTGAACCTTTTGTGAAATTGTAACGGATTGCTTGACAGCTCAGTTTTTCTCCGATTTCAAAAATGCTCTCGTATTTCTCTTGTTGCCGAGTTGATAACGTACACAACACACTGCACAGATTTATTCGGATCTTTTAAATAAGTCATACCTCGTACTGCGCAATGATATGATACACTCTGCTTTATAAGTAAAAAATTAGAACGATATATTGTTTTCAAGTTCCACTCATTTGTCATTTTATTACGCAATTAATTTTGATCTTTGTTAGCATATATAAAATTCGTTCGCGTACACGCGATAATCTCCCATTACCCGTACGATTTCGTCTATTGTGCGAATATTTGAAAGCGTGCAAATATTAACCAGAAAAGACAAAATAGTTATATAATTTTTCAATAACAATTTTATAAGTGATTTTTTTTGATATGGCAATACGAGTACCACGTAAAAAATACACTCGCATGGCGTGCTCATACTATTGTTGATATTACTACTATTATTATGTTTTGCGTATAATGAACAAGGGTAAGAAAGGCTTGGTGTACGATGTAACTGAGACTGGTCGACTAATGGATTGATCCGCCCGCCTCACTATATCCCGATATCTATATCTTATACATATACGGGTATTATACGTGTGAAATATACTTATACTGGGTGCATGCGGTCCGTATACGCAGCTTTCATGGTATCACGTTTTACCTGTATTCTTTTTCAACGATATACTGCATTATTCTTAATAAGAGCAATTATTTTTTCTGTCGGTTTTTTTTTCTTTTTTCATTTGCTTATCCAACGCGATAATTTTGCACGTTGTCACAAATGTTCAAGACAATTACAATGTCTTTATGGAGCGCGTAAAATTGCATGCAATTCGATCGCAAACAAATGAGGTAACGAGCAATTTTCTCAATTACGTTATCTAACAATAGTTTGATAGCTGTGAGAATTTAATAGATGATTATATACATTTATATGTATCATTTTTAAAACAGAAACAATTGAAAGGATTAAATTCAAAATTTTGTTGCCAAGTATTGTATAAAGATAATATTATTGTTTAATTTGAATAGTACAATATTTTGGTGATGATTAGTTGAATCGATACAGTTATACAAATTCAAAGTTTACACTCAGAAAAATTAAACGTTTATAATACTATTTTGGAGACATTAAAGTAAAACCCTAAAAATTACTGTTTTTCCTTGTAAAAATACTGTTTTTCATACCAAATTTTTTTTCTATTTTTTAGTATAATGCTATTATATACAGTAATTTTTATGATTTTGTTTTAATGTCGCCAAATTAGTGTTTTAAACAGCACTTTTCTAAGTTTAATTTTTCTGAGTGTAGATGTATATTATAATTTAAATGATTTTATACTAAATTCAATGCAAAATTGACGCGAGTCCGTTACCAGGTGTCCATTGAAATTAATGCATTGTGTGTTTTAAGAGTTCAGATTCGTGAACATGAAAATTTACAACTTTAAAAATATTTGCACTTTTGATGTATTCGTGCAGTAATTTAATTTTAAATGATAAAATTAAATTTTAAAGATGAATAAATTTATAAGGTTCCGTTTTTAACGGAATTAAAATTGAAAACATATTTTATTTATAGTGCGGGTTAATATTATTGTAATAAAGATATATCGCATGATTATTAATTAATTAAAAAACAGAAATTTTTATAGGACTTTCAAAGAAAGTCTTTGTGGTACGTTACACTCTCTTAATAATTATTATAATGAAAATTATAATTATGAAATTATGTTAAAACAATTTGAAACTTGCGTTTTCTTAAAATGATTTTGTTTCGCTGCATAGATAATTTATAAATGCTCATATATATAGATGACTATATACGTTGCTTAGAATACTAGTTACTTTTAACATCGTAATGATACAGAAAATATTATTTACCTCGAATGTTATTTAATACCTCGAACACTGAAAAATACATGGATACTTTACTTACTAAACTGTCGATGTTTGAGGCTTATGGCCGGAAATTCGAATTATTTTTCAACTAACAAGGCTCATTACCTTTATTCAGAATATTATAAAACTCAAGATCTTATTTCGCACTGACCGTTCATCTTTGTTTATGGGGCGGTGGATTCCGTTACTTGTTATCCAAGAAAACATGATGAAGAGACGAATTTACTTCGATAAAAATGACTTTCCGCCGTCTATCTTATTTTATAAAAGAAAATCCAGCGATTACTCTAGCGCTATGTACTTTTAATTACAATATCTTTTTCTCATTTTTCACATTCAACAAATACACGACAAAATTATTCTTTCAATTACTTGATTTGTATTCGATTATATATCTTTATTAATATGACTGATAAGATTAAAGGGTGAATATATTGCCAAATATATATATATTGAAATACAAATTTTGGCGTTTTTCAAATAAACGCGTGTAAATTAAATTTTGAAATGAAAATATACTTAATATACTTAAATATATATATATATATATCCGTGACTTGAATTAAATTTGTGCATTCAATTTCTGTTTCAGGAATATGCGGCAACAACAATGAGCGAATTTCTAAGTTGGTACGGATATGACAAAGTAGATAGTGGTTGCACGAGAGGACTTAATTTGGACCATTTTACATCCTCCTTATACCACAATAATCATATTCTTAGTCGCAATCTGAGTCCAAAGGTGGCTACATCCAGATCTCCTCTGTCAACAAATTTATCTTCTTCGCCACATTCGAGGTGTTCAAGATCACCCCCGGTGTCTAATGCAACTAATTCAATCAAAGACACTGGACGGCTTTTTAAAGACACAACCAGGTCCCCGCTTTCTTTGAAAACAGCGCCCGCTAGTCCGCGATTGCAGGAGAACAGTGATTCTGCGTCGGAATCGCCAGGTTAAATATTTTCTTTTACTCAGATTTGTCGTAATAGTAAATAGCGAATAAATTAAGAAATAGTACCAATTTTGGTTTGCTTTCAATCTAAATAATAAACGTAATCGATTTTACACGATGTTTTGAAACGTAGATTATATACAATCTACTATACACGAATGAACAAGAAGATTTTGAAAGGGGGATATTATTAGTGTATTTTAAATACTGATTTTGATAGCTCAACTATAGATTTGAAAAGATTTATTGCGAGTTATAAATAGTATAAACTATGCCGAAAAAGAACACAGAAAAAAGTAGTGTTATCTGAAACAGTGAATCTATGAACGGTAAATATAATAGTCAAAATCTATCAATAATGTTGTCAACCTTTAACCTTAAATTGACTGATTCAACAACTTTATTGTCAACGTATGACAATCAGATAGCTTGTTCGTATATTAATACTTTTGGTGACTAAGTTAGTCAAAGATTGACTAAATGTGACAAACTTTTTTTTCTGTGCACACACAGAGTTAGCGCTAAAATATTTTTAATTGGGTTTATTTAATATAATATTGCATATTGTTGTATATATTGTATATACAATTTTATATGAAACTATATAACATTACATAAAACAAAATTAACGGTATTTTGGCGCTAACTCCGCCAATCATAAAATTTTCACTGCTTCCACGTAATCGCGCTGACCACGTGGTGACATGTCTCAACTTGCAAGTTGAAATTAACTATTTCATACGTTATTTCACAATTTCATATGTGACTTTATACGGTTATTTTTTCGCCTGGGTACGTTATAGACAGGATGTAAGCTTGGTTTTTGAGTTTATAATATACAATAGGTTTTGGGTTTGGATTTTGCGTTTTATTAAGTTTTGAATGTTTTATTTTTCCAAAATATAAAATTAGTTTATGTATTTTTATCACATATTTTCTTACATATACAGTTATAATATAATTAAATGTTTTCCATACTAAAATTAATTCTTTGTTATTAGGAGTTTGCTTTTTTTATTAATTGGCTCTTTCACGGAAAAAAAATTGACTAGTACAGATAAAAGTTTTTCTAAAATAGATAAATTGTTTAGCTGTTATTAGAACAAATAAATGATTTGGCTGAAATAGTCAAACATATTTATGTATTATTATTGACTTAAATTAGAAACATTTGTTAACTAATTTTGATATACAATTTTGACTGAATCAGTCAAACGGATTATGAAAACGCTATAGTTTGAA
>JABFQC010001620.1:0-18621 GCA_022817085.1 Psilanteris sp. ZL-2020
GCATTCAGTATAGGGTTATTTATAATTGCAATTTTTTTAAAATGATTTTTTGCTTTCTCAAATTTTTTTTTATTAATCCAATATTTCCACATATTAAATATTTTTTGAAGGAGATATAAACTAAACGTTTTTAGCTAGATAAAAATTATATAATATTCTTACTTTTATTATTTATTAATTATATATAATATAGATAATTAATATAATTATATGATCAATTTATATATAATTTTAATAAATCTTTTGATTTATTGATTATTGAAATTTGATGGGTATTATATCACATAAAAAATACAGCATTAAAAGACACGCTATATGATGGTTTTATCTTATTTTAAATTAATAACTAACTTTTAAAAGTTTTAAGAAATATTCATAATCTCTTTTCCACTCATCAATAGGAATAAACGTATTTTCTGTGGGTTTACATATAACTACTCCTAGCATACTTATTGTGAAATATATATCATTAACATTAACACTATCAACAATTCTGAAACAAAATTAAATATACCTGATATTACATATGTAATGAATTTTAATATGTTGTATATAAATCTATGTTTATAGAATTATTATTCTTACTTGAGTGAATAATATGTGTAATTCGGCGAGGTTTCTTCAACATCATAAACCATGTAAAAATAATCTATAGTCGGGTGGTCAGTTAATTCGTTTATTATATCAATTTGATCAAGTATACTTGGATTGGTGAGTAACTCCATTTCTATGTATCTTCGTTTGGGTGTTGTATAAATTTGAATATTAATTAAATTTATATTATTTATATCGTATAAATTTCAGATTCTCTAAATTATTTATTTACAATTATATATTTACACAAAATATATATATATATATATGTTAATAATAATTTAAAATATTTATATACATAAGATTGTTGGCACAGTCGTATTATTTATTGTTATTGTTTATTTATTAGATTAGATAATAAATATAAAATTTACAATCACCAATAAAAAAGGAAAACTTTTTTCTCAATTTCTTTATTATTATAATTTTAAAACTCTTGAATAAAGAATATTTTAATGTTTACTTTTATTTAAATATATCTTTATTAAAATGATATTTGTCATCAAAGTGTCATAATGACATTACGTGTAATCATTAGAAACAAACAAATGACGTCTGTTTATAGATATTTTAAAATTAAAAAAAAGTATTATTTTTGTAATTGTACGAAATTATAAATAAATATATAAAAATATAATATAATTATATTATTAAAAATTATATATTAAATATAATATTTAAATACCAGTAAATTTATTGACAAAATTTAAAACAATTTTTTAAAAATAAAACTCTAATGTATTACATAAAATATATAAATAATTAGAAAGGTAGTATGCAAATAGATACAATTTCACTACAAAAAGGCACCCAATATAGTATATTTCATAAAGTAATAAAATACATCAGTGTTAGACACATGTTACAATACTGAAATAATGTTACCAATACATTATATATACAATCGAGGATGACGATGTAAGGAAACATGAACGTAGATTTTATAAAGAAAATATGCTAAAAAGAGATGTATTAATAAATATGCAAGCAAAAGGAACGGCAGAGAAAGAACAATAGGGAAACGGAAAGAATACAAAAATGATAACAAATCATTGACTATTAGCAAATCTAATGACACGGTATTATGCTACGTGTAAAACACCTAATATCCCCAGTTCAAAGGTATTACCAAGTAGAAAAAAAGTCGCAAAATATATGTTTCATTTACATTGAACCGATAATTGGTATTACCTTCGAATGAGAGATACTTGACCGAGTGTATCGTTTTATGGCGTATCTTTATTCGAATTTAAGTTTAAATTTTTCATTCGTAAAATTCGTAATCATATGTTATAAAATTGACGACTGATAGTTAAACGTTTCCTCGGATATTCATAAGGTGCAACGACCTGTGTCAAAGCTTGACTATGCGACTATGATCTACAATTCGTTTTCAGTACTAGATGACCATCGCAACTGAATAAAAATACAAATGAATTGTTATGGTCACCTTCCAAAAGATATATTCAACAATATCTTGGCGGACCTTATAATTAAACATCGAAATCAATCATATTTATTCATCCTAATTACATCTACTAATAGGTTTGCAGAGTGCTCCTCCTTCAAATTGCAACTAAAAGCGAAACATCTGCTTTTATAAACACTTTTTATTTTAATTGCAATTTGAGAGTACGAAAGCTACAAATTATGTATAAATATAAAAACTGAAACGCGGATTGTCTTAAGATGAGCTTAATCAAGTTCTTCCAAAACTAGAGCCGCGTAAACATTTCATGGTCGAACATATAAAAAAATAGTGGATGTTTACAAAGGAAAGAGAGTTATGAAAGTCAAACGCTGGAAGAGAATTGACGTATGCGTATGGACAGGTCGGGGCTAAATCTAAGTTACAAGTTATTAAAAAATGGAGGATCTTGTAAATGACTGGCATAAGAAGAATATAATCTTACATATATATTCGATATCAATATATAATCTGGTCAACTATATAGGCTGCTGATTATATTAATGTACCTATGTAAAAATCCTTTAATATTACATTATATTACAAAATGCTATGTATGTGCGTTCCTGCGACATTCCTGATCGAAAGCGAACTCTTTCCAACGACCACTTTAAAAATAATTTATAATTAATTTCTGAAATAGTATGCCGATTATGTTCTTTCAGGAATATCAAAGACAAGACTGCGTTGTCCAATGTAACATATATCGGAACAGTAGTGATCTTAAATTTCAGAAATATATCTTTATAATTCTCAGAAGTGTATGAAAATATATATACTTTGCCTAAAAAGAGGAGGGTTTTTTTTAATGGAGGCTCCTGTTGGTGCAAAAAATATTAATTTTTCTGGTTATTGTATGAGGAACAGTGATGAAAGAATCACACGCTCTCAACTATCAATCAAGGAGGTAAATGTTATTGGATCTAGAGTGTCGCTGTGCATTAGTGCTCAGAGATTTATGGACATGTCGTGGTCATAGGGTGTGAGATTAGCTTCCGACGACGATGGAGATGTTGTTGACGTTGCTGTTGAACTCATCGGTGATTGCAAAGGCGTCGAAGCTGATGGCAAGGGAGACGTTGGACTTTCCAATGTGGAGTTCCACTGACTCCTATCCGATCCGTCACCGCCGTCATCCGATATAATTGATATATCTGCTATTATACCACTCTCTGAAAATAAAAACATTCATTTTAATAAGATTTACTTTATTTATACTATTTTTTAAAATAATATATTTAGAAAACCTTTCTTTTTGTTCAATTTTAATTTTATCATCACGAGTCAAATATAAATTAAATCATTAATTCAAGTTATTTGTTTATTATGTTCGAGTAATTAATTTCGTTTAAAAATGTTTAACGAATTAAAAAATACAAAGAAAATTGATTTGTAGAACAATATACAGGTTTGTTTCCAAATTAACTAATGGACAAGGTGTAATTAAATAAAATACATGACTCACCGACGCTACATTGACTGTTGAGAGTAGTACTACGATGATGAGGTCGCGGACTCGTATCTAGACCTAAATTAAGGGTGGTGGGTGGTCCGCTGCTACCTCCACTACTGGATGATGAACTGACAGAAATAACACTGTGTGGTCTCCTACTGCAGCGTCCGGAATCTTCAGATACCGAGACAGCAATTGAATTTCTGAACCTCGGAGCTGAATCAAAGAATACTTTTTATTATTTTTGTATGCAATTAACAAAATTTTAAAATAATAATAATAACGTAGAAAAATTTACTTTTCGATAATTGCGCAACACTAATGGAACGATCATTGATTTGGTCCGCACTAGGCCTAATGTCTAGACATGGTTTATTTCCAATTCCCATACTGGACATTTCCGCAAGGCGCACCTCTGAAATATAAAGTAATTACCAAATAAAATAAATATGAAAATAGTTAAATAATTTTAATACAAAAATGAAAACTAATCATTCTAACCTCTGTTTCTGAGCGCCTGTTTCCACAGTAAATTACTTAGTTCTTCAGTCCAAGCTTTTTTAATATCTTCGCTGGCACACTGAAGTGTATACGTATCGCCGGGTTTTCTTTTTCTAAACCATATTTCAAATTTAGTAGGTGAATCGGCAATTACAGCTGTTAACCCTATATCCGTCGTTTTGATACTGTGTTTATAGATGTAAATGTCAAGATTCTAAAAAAATTATAGTATTTATAAGTACACAATACAATTATATTACAATAAATTTGCATTATTCATATTTTAAATAAGAAAATAAGATCATACTTTTCTATCTGGAAAGCGCCGAGCTTTACTAAAGAGTATTAAATCTTCGAATAGAAAAACTTGGCGTAAGCACTTTTTCCCTTTTCCTTGCCAAACGAGGAATTCGTTTTGTCTTAAGAGTCTACCTTGTTCCTTAACATTTACCTAAATAAAACGATAAACACTCGATTAAATTTCGTACATTTAATGTAACAATAATGTTTACATTTCAAAATCTATTAAACTTACATCGCAATCCCTTAAAGAATCCATTGCGAGTAGATCATTTCCGTGTCGGAGTTGGAATCTAACCATTTGTTCGGCAGCCCTTAAATCAGATTCACTTTCCAGCATTGGTTTTTCACAACCATCTTTTTCATCTTTATCATTAAGTTGTTCAGAAAGATCCGTTCCAGCTTTGACCAGCTGTTGCAAAAGTAGTGCATATTTTCCCATTCTTTGTACTGGTTTAAGCAAATAACTAGCCAAGTCCATTTTATCTCCCAATTCAAGTTGTTTTGCTTTGAAAAACTTTGTTCCATATTCAGCCATTAAAGAATCAGAATTAGGTTTATTTTTATTGTACAAAGCATAAAGATAAAACTTCTTTTCCTAGTAGTAAAACATGACAATAATTAATCAACGGTAAACAGTAACGGTTAAGAAACATTTGCTAGGGTAATTATTCGAATGTTAACTTACATGTCGGAGGAAACATTGACCGACCATCATAGGCGATTGCTCGCATTGTTCTAATTCTCTTAAAAAGTGTTGACTATGGAATTCATAAATTTTCTCTACGTTTCCAAATATAACGTTTCTTTGACCACGCAGAGATTGTGGTATATCTTCACGGATTAGTTCCGGTATGTAATTCTAGAATGCAAAATGGAGAGCGAATAATTATAAACCGGTCTTGGAATCATGTTAATTTGTTAAAGTTACGATATAATGACAATTACCTCTATTATGTATTCCAGAGACTTGACGTAGTCGCGTTCAGTCTGTATCATCTCCCTCATTATGAGCAGTATTGTTCTATACAAAAGAAGCATCTAATTAGTAGCAATTACATAACGGCTTTTTAGTTTCCAAACCAACCCTCGTAATACTTTAGTTGCACAATAATCGTTATTGTGATTTATTGACAGTGTTGCAAGCTGATATGATTTAAAAAAAGTGCTTACTTTTTGGCTTTCATTCCAGGAGCAATGCTGGGCGCTCTGTGAAGATGAGAATTCACGGGTGGTTTGGAGAGTCTTCTGGAGCCAGGACTTCGAGGTGGCGTTCGGGGTGGAGAACATTCCAACAGTTGCTCAGCACTTTCTCGAAGTTCTGCAATGTCATCCAAAATTTGTCGACCGGTATTTCCGGAACCGACGCTATCCACGGGTCCTGCATAAGATGCTCCACTATCGCTATCGTCCCATGAAGTACCTGCGAGTTTAAATTCAGTAAACAAATTTAATTTGTATAATCAGAATGTTGCATCATAAGAAGATTCATTTCATATCTTACATTCACCTAAAATATTATACACATTTTTTATACATTATTGCTTTCGCGTTACAAAAATGTTCAAATAGTTCCAGGTACTATTTGAATTGAAAAAAGATTTATTAGTATTTAAAATACAAATTTTACATATTACAAACAACAACAAAATATATGTTACATATAATTATATAGTTATATGTTACATATAACAAAATAAAATTTATCAACGTAAAACGTATACACATTACCCCTTATACTAAAAAAATAATCTTACAAATTTTACCAAACTAAATAGTAACAGTAGGAAAAGTGAGCAAAAATGTAAATAAACATGATACGATATCATTGTTTTTATCATTTGTTTGGTAATATTTGACATATTTTTACAAGTTTCTAACCATAATTTATCATATTATTAACATTTTTTTAATGTTTTCTACCAGTTTTCTACTGTTATTATCTAGTTTGGTAAATTTTGTAAGATTATTTTTTTCAGTGTATAATTTCGTTACTGATTGTAAATAGTTTAAAAGCAATTAATATCTCAACGGAAAAGTGAAACATCTTTCCACCAATGCGCGCGCAAATTCAATTTAAAAATTGATTACCGCACAAATACAATTATATTCATTGAACTAACGTTTAAGTAATGAATCGTCCCAAGACGTGGCAGAGTCGGTTGTCGCGTAAGAGCGTCTTCTCGCGGGACTTCCGGGCGCTGATGATATCCTTGCAAGTTCTAATGCCTCGGCGCATTTGTTTCTAGCAATGCGGCATTGCTCCAGTAAAACTTCGTTACCGAGTTTTTCTGCGAGAGCCATCATTTCCGTGAAATGTTCTGGCGGTAGGGGAGGTCTGGCCATGAGAAACTGCTGGGCTCGACGTTCGGCGGCAAGCTTCGCTTCTTGGGCCCACTCGTAAGCGCGATCTTGCAGTAAGCAGCATCGCGAGGTATCTTCCAGGTGTTCTCGTCTGTCCTCCAACTGAGATCCAAAACCTCGTAGGTGGTGTTTCAAAGAGCGCGCAAGCTCTCGCAAGCCGCTCGCGCTCGCCGCCTCGGCAAGGTCACTGCCTTTATCTAAATGTCTCTGTAATCATACGACGCGGTTCCGTCTTATTAACAATGCTTCTGACATTATTTCATTATTAGGTAATTCTAATTTATAAATTCAAGGAATTTCACTATGAGTTTGTTTATGTCTATGTTAATAATTGAAAGAAACGGAGAATTGAAATGTAAATTGGGAGGAAAACTCATTTAAAAGAGTTATTGTTTAACGGAAAGTTGGAGTTCGGAAAAAATGTTATTGTATTGTCGTAATATAATTTTAATGGAAAGTATTTAATATTTATTACAAGGACTGAGTAAGAAGTTATATGGAAAAAGTGTTTCAACATTTTCAATTATTACACAAATTAATATTAATACGCAGAGAAAAAAATTTCGCATCCAAATTGCTCAATGTTTTGCCAAGTAAATTGTAATGATTGTACAAATTGTACCAAAAATTTTGCTACATTAAACGTGAAATTCGGTAATTAATATACGAAATTTTTTTCTCAGAGTGAATTGGCAAATACATGTTGTATAAAACAAAAAAATGTTTAATACCAGCATCTATGGATTTAAATATTTTTATACTAAACTATATTACAAGCCGAATAATCAAAATAATGAATTTAATATAAACGTATGACTTCAAGTATGTTTCCATTTTCACGGAAAATTTGTTATAGTGCAAATAACTGAATTAAACGCGCGATAAATCTAACAAATTGAATTTTCTATTAATCCGAAAACCAATAGTCCAGCATCTTGCACAAATTTATCTCATTCGCGTTGATATCCATAACCATAAATCGCAGTTAAACAGCCGAATGGGATTCACTCTTTTAGCGTCTTGGCGAATAAATTCTTCATGTCTTTGTTCTCGACAACGTCAGTAATACGCGGAGCAATCTTACGCGAACGTAACGCAATCAATTACGGCGTGTATGAAACCCGCGTCGCAATATTTTACTCAGTGCTGTTCTAGGCTGCGACTTCGCATGCTGAAGTTTCAGGCCTAATGGTCAGGTCATGAATCAACGTATGGGTGTGACTAACGTGACAATATTAGTGCCAGTGGCGTCTGTCACTAGGATGCGAGTCCGCGTAAATTTACGAGTGTTAACACGAACAAACAAACATCACCGAAATAATAAGATTTTTAGTTGAATCTTTAACGATCAGAATTACAAACTTTGCTTTCCGCTTTCAAGAAGATGCTTCGTTAATTAAATTTATTAATTGATTTGAAATTAAACGAAACGATTGACTTAGTTTAATTTCAATTTAGTATTTATATTTTACGTTAAAAAGTAGAGTATCTGCCTTCTTTTTTTTTTGAAACGTTTCAAATGAGAATCGTGTGGTGCAGGAGGTGTTTAAAATGCATATCGATATCGAAAGTAACTGCACCTTTTTGTCGCTCGCTTTGCGAGCGATTCGTTGAGATTATTGCCTTCGAGATTACGTCTCGATAGCTATTTGACTTTCTACTTGCGAAACAATTCGCCATTCAAAATCAACGCTTGAATATATATACACGCGCTGTTTTGCATTGATTTATTATATATTTCGAATGTAACAAATTGATTCGTATACCTCCAATTTTATTACAATGACAGCGCGGTGTGTTTTGACTCAATGACAGAAGGTGTTACGTTTCTTAAATAACCTAACGCGTCTGACTGTCGGCAGCCAAGTGGACAGTGCTTTAATGTAACGCATCTGGTTAGAATATGGTTTTGTTCGTAAAAATAATAATTGCGATACGATCGTATTAGTAGGTCTTCTTCTATAACAGTTGGTCAATCCGTACGGCTCAGTTATGGAAATCCACGGACAATGCTCTTCAAATACCTCGGCTCTGATAGGCCGATAAAAACCGTATAATCGGTGCTAAAATCTTCGTTTTGTAACCGTATAATCCGATTGCCTATGGATTGCCGTAGATTCGAATTAAGAGAAAAAGAAGATAATTTATCTGACGAGTAGTCTTCAAGCTATCGGTGCGTTAAAACCGTAGAGAGGCGCGTACCTTCTCCCCCGCATAATTGATTAGCGTGAAACCGAGATTAATTGATTTAATGGATATCGTTAAACCGCTTAGAACTGCAATCTCGTGTCTGGATCGTCAAAGTAATATTTGTATTTGAACAATTTACGATGACCCTGTGATTTTAACAGTTTGTTGCGTCTTATTTATTCAAAACGCAGTGCAGTTCTTGTGCGTTTACTTGTGTTTTGATATAGGTATATACGCGTGCGTATACAAAACACCATACGTATGGGGGTTTCACTCAAATTACACGTTCGTCGATTAACTTTTACCGGCGAACGCAAAAACTGACAATTTAACATCGGGTATTAATATAATTTTAAACACATACTGACGCCGGTGGGGATAAGAACGCGACAATCAATACCGCACTTTCAAATTGAGCGCGCTTGAAAGTTGTTGAGACGCGGATTAGTCTTTGCGTGATTTTCAAGACATAATCACGTGTTTAATTAAGCCTATTAGCGCGCGAGGATAGCAAAGTACAAGAACAGATATATATGTGTTAAGAAATCAGCCAGCAAAGCTCGATAATCACTAATTGCTTATATAAAAAGGGATCCGCGCTGATCGACTGTTATTTCCAGACAAACGTATTCACTTTCTTGTTAAATTGTACCAACAAAAAAAAATTTATCCGTTCCAATATAAACACGATCGATTCCAATTATATGCGTTTCGATTACCAACTTTCATTTTTATAATTAAAATGAGCTCGAAATCAATGCGTTTATTTCGATCCATATATATATATATACACATATATATATATATTATAGATTATGAATACATTGACTGTAGAAAAGCGTTCGATTCTATTGACGCGGAACCGCGAGCGGACGGTGTCGTGCGATATGTTTTTTTTCGATCTCACGGTACGTTTTCTCCGATATGCGTTTAACCGGATCGTGCGTGCAATTCGGCAGCGAGAAAGGCTACAGAGATTTTCTACGAAACGCATTCTCGACGCGAATTCCCAGCGGGGCGAGAGCCGCGCGTTAAAGAAACACATGCCGGGGAATAATCGTGCGAACGAATGGTCGTTGTTGCGGCGGGTTGCTGACCAGTTTGGAATGCCGCGCGTAAGAAAGTTGCGCGCACGTACGTAGAAGCGTGGCCACGGCTTTGGCCTGCTCGAAATTATGGGCAAATATGCTTTTCAAAAATATCTTTTCATTTTTGGCCAGAGGTTCAGGTGCACTCGGGGAAAGTTCTCGCGCGCGAGAATAATGCAAAACGCTTGGCGGCTTCTGTCTATCTTTCGATTACGCGTGTTTGGTATAGTTGCGAGAAGGTCTACGTTTTTTGACGAGAAAGTCGGTGGATTAAAAAAGAAGCAACAGAACGAATTATGCATAACGTAATTAAGCAAGATTTAATAACAAAATCATAAATCCATTCAGCTAAAGTAATTTGTACGTTTAAAGCGCGCGTGCGAATTTTGGATTTGCAAAATATTTCAGATATTTGATTGCGCACTTTTACAAATTTACGTTCTTAAATTGTTTTAAAAACCATTCAAAACTATTCATAATAATACGTTAATAAATTAAAAACTAGTTATGCAATTTCCTGAATTGGATTACGTATACCATTATAATCTATAGATTAAGCAAATACCGTGTTATTAACTTATACGTGTTAACGATTGATTAAGCATATAAATTTAAACAGGCTGTGTAATGAGATTAATTAATCTTTATTTTATCCAATACGTACATCACATACAACGTAACCAAATATACTAGTGTTTTCTTATTATAATTTGAAATATAATTCGCATTTTATTGAAAAAATGTCTTCGGTATTACTCGTCAATCTCCATCAAACCATTTCTTGAGTTAAACGGTATTTTGCGGGGAAATATTGTCATTAACAATATTTTGAAACTGCGGTGTGGCGTAAAATGCAAATCACCGTAACTCGGCGCTACATCTGACCTGGAATCGGTCTTTTGTATTCGAAGCGCGCTCCTAGAATTCGTAGTCACAAATCACCTGTCACGAGATACTTTCTCTTGCGGAGATAACGCGAAGAGTACACAGGAGTCGCTAAACGTTCGTATATCGAACGGTATATTGACAAGCTCGATGGTGTTTGTGCAAACTCTGTCAAACCGGCTTCGTACGCGATCTGAATACTAACTTGTTTTGTTGTTGTTTTAGGCTGCGCAGCATACCGGTTATTTTCGCGTTCGGCAAAAATGCATCGCCGTATCAGATTCTATTATCCGATGAATAATTTATTACTTTATTGGCACAAATGACGGGTTTATGATATTGCGTAGAATTTCGAATGCAAATTTCGGGGTTTTAGCGCAATTGAAATTGAGGCGTATATTAATTATTCGAGATTAATGAGAAGTGGATATCGATTGTGTCGATCAATCTTTACACCTTTAATAAACTGCAACGTGTTTGATTTACGCGCGTTTAAAGTCAAAGAACGAAAGTTTATACGTTGGCATATATATATATATACACGCGTGTTCAGATATTCGTCGGATTATATTAAATGCTTATTATAAAAAACATTCTCGTAATATTAACTATGAATACCGGCAAATCGGTTTTCTATATTTGCACCAATTTTTATCAATTTGATTGTAAATAATTTTGACTAATAAGTGTATTGATCGGTCAAATAATGTGTCGCGTATGGATCGCGTTATCGTCATGTTTTTGTGGGTGCAACTTTGATTGAACCTTCATTAGCGAAAACTGACATGCGGTCTGCAGTCGACTTAATTGTCGTCGCACCGCACTCGATTCATTGATTCGACGATACAATGACACTCTTCATTTTCACTGTTTGTCCGTACAGCTGTAAATTTTCACGCTAAATGGATATCACGATTGCGAATGGGGTGTCGTTGCACGCGGAGAGCAGATCGGCAGATGCGTGTGTTATTGTGCAGAACAAAGTGGTTCCCGTATCCGAGCATTGTGGGCTTGTTTGATTTTACGCGAATAATGGGTCAAATTATAGGGAGGCTGTCACGATCTGGAGAGGTATACCCGCGGCGATCGCGCATATGTTTCGATCGGATTTTGGATTTCGCTTGCGTATTTGATTTATGTCTAGGTTAAATCGGTGCTTCGGTCACAATTATTTTATTACAATTCAACGTGGTAAACGGTACAATATATAATAGAAAGCGCTGATGCAAAAAGTTGTGATTGGTGTTGATTTAACGTATACGCCTATATATAATTGAATCACGCACGACTGTTTGAAGTAATTTGTGTTAAAACTGTTTATATCATTCTAATAGTACAGCTTAAAACATTGAATTTGTATAACTAAAAATTAACAAATTTCGAAAAAGTGCTCGATTAATGATAAAATACTTTTCGAGAAGAGCATTATTATTTTATGCACTGAGTGTTGTGAATAGAGTCTCTGACATAAGAAGTTATCTGTTGATTGTTTGTAAGACTGAAGATACATTAGCCTCCCGCAACGTACGCCACATGTGTTCGGCATATTTTTAAAGTGTTTGGTATATATATACACATTATAAACTTTAAGGAGTTTCTAAGAATATAAAAATTATTATTCATTAGAGTATATAGTTATCTATAATAAAACGTAAAAAAAATATACGTAATACAAGAAATAAATTTATAAAATCTTTAATATTAAATATCAAATAGTTCGTGTAAAAATATTGTCGTTATAATTGGATATACGTTTTTTATTTGAGTTTTATCCGAAAAACACGAGTTCTGTAGTCAAATAATTATTGTTAATGAAATAAAAAATTATAAAGTGCATATTTAGGAATTAATATATTTTGTATCTATCCGGATGAATCATTGCTCTTGTATAATATCTCAAAATATTTTCTTTTGTTCGCGTTGAATAAAATATATTCATTTTGTAATACAAATAAATATGGTATTGCTTATATTCGTGTAGAAAGTAATAATATATAAGATAGATATTAAGAGCATACTGTAAATTTTAACACGGCATACTTTACGATTTCTTTCGATTGTTATTAATGATTACTTCTAATATTTCTTTTGGTATGTATACTTAAAGTGAGTTTGTACGATAGTTTTTTCTTCATGTTAATCTTCAGCTTAGAAGCGTGTACATGTGATACGTAAGTAAAGAGTTATGATCGGTGATAAAAAAAATTCTTTTTTATTTTAAATTTCTTAATCTTGTTGCAATCAAACAGATGTCCACATTTTTATTTTTTATATTTGTATATAATTATTAAATTCAACTATATATATATGGTTTCAACAATTTTGTATACAAATTATTATTGTTAAAATGTGTATTTGATTAATTTTTTACACACACATAATGTTGAAAATGAAACTTTTAATTAATTCTATAAGTTATTTTCACAATTAATTATATATATAAAATGAAGATGAAATAATATAATGTATTGTTAATTTTAATTGAGTCTGTAACATAATAATAATAATAATAATAATAATAATAATAATAATAACTAATCCATATTTTATTCAACAGTAAATCATAATTTGTTAAATTACCCACATATTGCAGGTTTATCTGATGATTTTTAAAGTTGTTGTTAACCACTCTATTATTGTGAACTAATGTGAAATTTTCTCTATGTAATCTTCCATTCGATTTACAACACGCGTCTTAATTACAGATGCAAATATTCGAGGCATCGCCTAATGCTTATGGATTACAATTTACTTGACATTTTGAATTTGGATCTAAAATGATTACTCTTATTTTTCAAATCACTTTCACCACTTTTTGTAACAGAATATAAAATTTTATCTCATATTCAAAATCACTTTCTAATGATACTGATATTTTTGAAATATTACATTGCATTCAAAGAATACAAGTAAAAATTGATTTTAAATCTAAATTTTATAATTGTAGAGTGTAAAGTGTAATCACTAAACTATATTGTTAATCGATTTTTGTCGTTTCTCACATATAATTGTAATTCAGTGCACACATAAAATAACAACGATTATCTATAAGTAATGTATAATAATATATATAATTAAATTCTACATAATGCATATTAAACGTATCTTAATATAATTTATAACGAGATAATCTAATGCGATAATTAATATTTTCAGTTTTTAAAAGTATACTTAACACTTTCAATGAAAGTATCATTTAATTTAGTTTATTTATTTTGTCATTTATCAATTATATTGATTATACGTTTAAAATATAAAAACGTAATAGAGATAATGAATAAAATTATAGCAACTTTATACAAATAAATAGGTGTCTTTAAGATTTTATATTTCAAAGTATGATACGTGTCCATAAATAAAACTGGATTAAGTTACTATAAATTATTATAATTTTTGTAAATTTGAATGCAAGTCTTAATTTTTCAGTTACATTAACGAGTGTATTAATTGCATTAAAAATTCCATTGTAAGGTACCGAAACAATTCTTTCTTTCGACGGCGCAAGAATTAGAATGTATTTTTTAAATTTGAGTTAACACGTAATTTATCTAGCGTACTTATTCACAGCGACATAATTAAAACTCTGCAAACCAACGCTATAATTAATTACGTAATTATGTAAGTCGGCGCGAATAACATATATATGTAAAAATGTGAAAATTATTCTAAGTTACGTTTGACTTTTGAACGGCGCGTTACTGAAACGGTTTACTGGAACACTGCGCTGATGAAGTAGGAAGTTTGAGCTCCCATATTTTCAGCGATTTGTTTTTCAACCACGCCTTCGAGTCCGATGAACCATGTCGGCGCAGCAAACTTCTCGGCATTACTTTCTACGACACATCGCGCAGTCGACATTCGCATACTAATTGGGTCCGGACCCGTAATCAAATTTGAGCTCAAATTTCAAGCTTAAAAAATGTTTTGAAATAATGACGAAAGTGGGTATAACAGCATGCTTCAGACGCGAACACAAGTGGCAATTGGAAAATTGCTCTGACATTTAAATATTCGAAAACTTTATTTGTGCGCGATTGATTAATAAAACGTTCTTTTACTTAGCTCAGAATTTACTACTAGAATGGCAAATATTTAAATGAAAATATGCGTGGTTGCAGCGGGGAATGTACTATGGCATAATGAAGAAGTAAATATTTATAAATAATTCATGCCGGCTTCGCGTATAAATGCACGCATCTTGCAATCTTGCTATACGGAGAATAGGCAGTTTCGCTAATAAAAGGTACGGAGTGAAAGTCATTGTCGCTCAGATGTACGGCAATGTCTTCCGTGTCCATCCATCGTGTCGCAGTTTAGAAAATACTTTGTTTTCACATCTAAAAATGTCATCTGTAAATGCAAACTTGACCTTATATGACCGTGGCAATGGTTTATTAGTGAAAATAATGTAGTGAAATTTATATGTTTGCTAATGATTTGCATGGGATCGGAGATGTATTAGAGATGGCGTCAAAGTTTTTACAATAATTAGTGAATCGTTGCGAGATAAAACATATGGAATTAACGGAATATTGTGGTTTCCTATATAACATCGTTTTTTAGCATTCACATTATAATTATTTTAAAATACATTCATTTATTTTATATCAATATTAATCACGTGTTAAACACTCAGAGAAAAAAATAATATATTTAGTAAATTTAACTGAGTTTTCAGTATAATGTAGGCCATGACTGAAAATAATTAGTTGGTCCAACTGAAGATATTAGATATTTTTGTAGAATACGGCATGATACTTGAATTAACAAACTCAGTCAATTTTACGAAATGTTTCAATTCAAAATGTCAGTTTTGACTGCTTTACAACTTAAAATTATAGTTATTCTAACCAAAACTAAATTTCACAGTTAATTTAACTGAATTTGACGGTTATGATACTGGTTTAACTAAACTTTTCAGTAGATCTTACTAAGTAATTTTGTCTCAGTATACATTTTATTGATTTTTGATTAATATTAATTTTGTTAACAAATTAATAATTACCAATAAAATTGTTATTTACTAAATAGATATTCATAGTACTGGCAGAATTAAACCCTTTTTTATTCGTTGTTGCATTAAAATGACATTTGTAACTGGAATTAACCTTTCATTTATTTTATGCATTGCACACAAGGTGTCGTTTAGAAACTGAAAGCACAAGCTCTCTGTAATGAATGTTATTGGTTTTGAAATCTTTCAATCCGAGTAATGAAGTCAGCTTTTAATCATCGCAAACATCGCAATGCATTCAACTATAAATTCGACCCCGTGCGCATTAATTACAGTGTTTAAAGGACAAAATTTGTAAGAACACTTAATTTTTGGCGTTCGTCATGTCAAAATACGCCCACTTAAGAATGTAATGTAATATTAGGGTTGGTATGGTATTTAGGGTGTACTCGAGAGTGACGAGGGCGAACGTTTTCCACACTCGGATAGGCTATATATAACCGATGGTTCTTTCATCTCTCGAGTATCTTGAATTCGACCACACCTGGGTTTAGTTCAAAGAATTGCGTTATCGAGAGATCGCGTT
The DNA here is from genome assembly GCA_022817085.1 of Psilanteris sp. ZL-2020. Classification (NCBI taxonomy): domain Eukaryota; kingdom Metazoa; phylum Arthropoda; class Insecta; order Hymenoptera; family Scelionidae; genus Psilanteris; species Psilanteris sp. ZL-2020. The sequence goes on from JABFQC010001620.1 coordinate 16,384, forward strand.
CGTTAATATTATAGGGTGAACTAGTTTTGTTAGAATTGTATAATAATTTCGTGAAATAACTAGGGACAATATAAAACGAGTAGTGATACGCTTTGTCCCTGAGAAAATGTCCATTGGTAAGTCGCGTACGTGTCCGGTTTAATTACATAAAGTGGAAATGATATTTCGATTGGAATCAGGCATAATTCCGAACGTTTTCCGTGTCGATTCAAACCAAAATAGTTGCTTGAAAATTCACTTTCTTTGAGGCCCGAGTTACGTCACGTTCAATTAACACGGCAAACGAAGCATCTCAAAAATGCGAGCTCATAAAGCGAATGTCAAAATGACTCTAAATCTTAAAGTGAAACTGAATTAGCGTTTCTATTAATCGTCTTCGGGTAGAAAAAATTGTCCTTCGACAATTCAATTAGAAATTGAACGCATAAACGGCGCGTGAGACTTTTTTGTCTCGATTGAATTATTAGCGCAACATTTTTGCTCGTTCGTATAGTTTTGCGAGTGCTTTTTAACCTTTTGTAATTGCTGACTTGTAATTGAGAGAAATGCGAGATGAGCGGATACTTTTCTACTTTCTATAAAATATAAGAAACTAGGCCCAAGACCTTACGCAAGTCTCGTGATCGGTTATCGCGGTATATATATATATTTATATGTGTGTGATCTTATATATCTTCCTGGAATTCGCGGTACTTTTCCTCCACGTTGACTTCAAAAGCATTCGACTTTTTATTTATCAGTTATTTCAGACGTTAAGATAATGACGGCCATAAAAACGCAACTTTTATACGAGAAATAAACCGCGACTTGTTTTCGGGGCGATATTTTTACAGCAAATAAAGCAAAGCTGAAAGGGAACGGCCACTTGCGTAACATTTTTAATTTCCGCGAGTAAAACGCGAATTGTGCCGTAAATCGGGCCGCAAGCGGCGTGCCGCGAATTACGCAACCGGCCGTGTAATGAGTTCGATTAACTTCGCAGGTTGTTCTCGCGCGGCATTGTATGCCGATTCTTACAACTTCGGCATCATTTTTCACGCGCGAAAAAACCCCGCCGTGAAACCGCGAATCGAACGGGCGCACGCGAAAAACGATCGCGATTTCCTCGTTGCTTGGCCTTCGCCACCTTTTCACCTTCTCTTTGCGATTTTTTGCCGCCGAGCGTGCGTCAAGCGAAAGAACTTTTTACTTAACAATTTATTTCGCGCGATAAGGCTTTTTTGTCGATCGAATATGTCGGCAAATAATTCGAGCAGGCTGATTTATTTCAAGGCAAAATTTGATTTACAATTGCTCACCCTCTTTGTCTGCTATTCGATATAGCTCGTTGTTTTGCGTTTGTTCCTTTGTCGAGTTGGTAATTTTATGGCACTTTTAACGTCGTCGGAGTCGCGCTGTAAATTACGGCCGGGTTATATTGTAATGCAATTAATAACATTTTACGCGCGTCTTTAATTAAACGTGTTTTTGTTTGCAGCTTAATGAGGAGGACTTTACTTCATTAGCCGTTAAATATTTATAAGACTTATGATTTTGACGTCTCTGGTGTATACGCGAGACTATTATGGGACATAAATATGCAGCGCACATGTGGCCAGAGAGAATCTAGATTTAGAGTACACGCCACGCGAAACAATCACCAAGTTAGCCTCGAATACCAGAAATATTTTGTATAGTTATATCCACTGGCTTTTGTTATTATTTTCATGCAAGTGTACGATATTGGTTTGTAAATAAATTGCACGTATAATTTTCCAACGTTATGTACAATTACTGTCTTTTTGAATGGCAAGTGACTTTTATGCGTTTAAGTATAATGTTCATATATAATTCTCAAGTAGAATTGTAGAAATAAAGAATCACAGGAAAGCGCACAAGGAATGTAGAACAAGAAAAATTAAATAAAATATATTCATCATAGGAATGGATACAAACGCGTTCGTACGCTACGTAATTGAAATGTATAAATAACTATTACTTAAATTATCTATGATAAATATCTGTAAAGTGACAGCTTGCGTTACAGATTGTTTTGTGTATATTTCAAAAAAAAAAAAAAAAAAAAAAAAAAACAAAAATTTAAAAAAAAAAAAATTTAAAAAAAAATAAACAAAAAAAATAAATAAAAAAAACAATAAATAAATAAAAAAAATAACAAAAAAATAAAAAACAAAAAAAACAAACAAAAACCAATCACTACAAAACAAACGAGAGATCAGACAAAGAGGTATATCTATA
>JABFQC010001621.1:0-18620 GCA_022817085.1 Psilanteris sp. ZL-2020
ATATCAAGGAAACCATATCAGGGCCCTATTAGGTAAACCTTGCATGAGAAAATTGTGAAATTCTTCTGACAGGGTCCTTCAGTGGACCAGTTCAGGAAACCTTAATAAGGCATACCACATTTCGCCCTGTTCGGGGCCATGCAACTGATACGGCACGCCCGATTTCTATTCTACTAGGGTTCATAGAACTATTTGATAAAATTCATTTTATCATGGTTCGTATTTATACGAAAAATTATTTTATTTGTTTCAACTAAACTACAGTTGATGGTGTTCAAATTAACAATCAAAGAAAATATAACTTTAATTCTTTCAACTAAAAATTAATTAATTAAATAGTAATTAATTAAATTATATTTTGTAGTTAAATTCAAGGATGTTTTTATTTAAAGTTCAAAAAATATTATTATTACACTAATCACAGTTACTTAATGATAAGATTTGAACGCACGACCTCACAGTTCCGAACGCGAAGCATTGACCACAAGCTTTTGAACATTCGTGAAAATTAAAGAAATTTTGGTATATTTAAAATTAACTTGAAACACGATATTTTTATGAATATAATATAAGATCGAATTCAAATACATGGAGAAAAATATAATTGAAATTTTATTATAAAATAAACGAAACTGACCCTGGAAGGAACAAACTTCAAATTTGTTTCATAAATTATAGTAAAATAGTAGCATAAACAAGAAAGAAAATACTATGTTTATGCTACTATTTTACCATAATTTATGAGACAAATTTGAAGTTTGTCTGAAGTTTAGTAAAATTTCAATTTTATTTTACTCCGTGTAGATATATAGTTGAATGAACTATTAAAAGAAATTCAAATAATTTATTGTGTAATAAAACCATCTACGGTTAAAAAATACATCAACTATCGTTTAGAATTATATTAATAATATATAATTTGTTTATTCAGCTATTTATTAATTATTTCAGACAAAAATAATAATTTTATAAACAAATACATTTAAGTAGGAAATATAGTTGCTCACACTTAATTTTTTTCTGTCAGTGTATAAATATCGTTTTTTCATTATATCTTACAGTTGAACGAGCTATATGCTTTTTAGTTCTAGTAACTATAAGAGATAGTTAGAACGTAAATTCAACATGCAATATAGTTGCTCTAACAATATTTTTTTCTGAGTATACGAATAAAATGAAGTGGAAATAAAAGTGCTTATATGTTAAATGAAGTGGAATATCGTATTAATTGGATTTTTAAATTGTGCATGTAACGTAGTCTGATAGAAAAAAAATAAGCAAAAAGTTACAGTATAAATTTTACTATACCATAATGACAACTTTTTTATTTATGTAGTAAAATTTGTTATATAGTATAATAAAACTAGAAGGAATTTTGCCACATTTTTATTATATTATATAATAAATATTGTTTTAATGGTATAGTAATTTTTTAAATATTCTTCAAGATATCATTCAAACGCCAGAAGGTATGGTAATTTATATTATATTTTTTTTCTCCGCGTAGATGAATGTGTTTGTTAATAAAACTAAAACTATAATAATTCTGTTTTTTTAAATAACAGTTAAAAAATAGGTGAATTAATTGGCATTACTGACAGTATAATTATTCAAAAATATAATTAATGTATTTTTTAAATCAATTTAAATATGTAGTTGCCTTTATTAAATATGACGTTTTATAGTTATTAAATTTGAGTTAATAATAATTATTAATTAATGAAACTATAATTCATTAATGAATCTCTTTTGTTAAAAACATTATATAAGATTACATGTGTTATTTCAGTGCAACTTAAATATGCTCAAATTGCTTTAACTGAGAAGATAATGCGTTTCGTTCGGCACTGAGAGACTCTAATTATATATAACCCACTGATGAGATTTGAACTTATCAGTTTTGTGTTTTTTTTTTTTTTATAAAATTTTATAAAAAAAAACATATTTTCTATAAAAAATTTTTTATTCAGGGCCGTACCTAGGGGCCCAAAAAGTCGCTGTCCTCGAAACTGCCGCTACAACAATATATATATAGGGGGCCCCAGCACCGTATTTTACTGGTCTGTCCTCGAACCTGCCGTTAGCCAAATTTATATATATATCTGTATTTTTTTCCTTTTATATAATTTATTTATATTATTTAACATATTTAAAAAAACTGAAAATTAAAACTAATAAGCAAATTAATACCTAATCAAAATACGTTTAAGATGTGGTATCTTTGTAATGCATTTTTCTAAACTAAATTCATTTAATACATGATGAATAATTTTGAATGTGTAAAAATTTAATAAAATTAATAATAATTATAATAAAAGTAATTAAATAATTTATGTATAAATATTAATCAATATTATACACATTAATGTTGTCATTTACAAAACTTATCCATCAATTTAATATTTAAATAAATTTTAAAAATCCGGTTCACATTCATTGAAAATTTTGAAAATAAGTAAAAGAACTGATTACAAATTAAGAACTGTAACAAATGACGTAAATATGTTTATAATTGGATATTACTATGTTTCGGTCGCTTCGGGTATGCGGATAGTAAAATTCCATATATATATTTTTGCGTATAAGAAATGTATTTTACCCAACTGTCAGTGTAAAACGTCAAATAATTGATATAAATGTTATAAGTGATTTTGACGACATGAAATATGTGCATTATAAATTATTACATTTCAGGAAATCAACAATTATGTCTTTCAAAACGATTAATTTGTGTTCTCAAATGTACCAAAACTATAAGGATATAACTCAATCTATATATATATATATATATATATATATATATAAGTGTGCAAATGTATATATATTTAATTCCTCAACTTTTTTGAAATCTCAAATAAATGATGTTTTGAAATGCACTGAAGAACATATATAAATATATATACACACATTTTTTATTATTAATTATGTATTTATATTTATTAACAACAGAAGTTAAAGCATTTAAAATAACCCAAACGCTTATCCGAACATTTTTAAAATTTTAAATTTTAATATAATTTTAGATCTTGACTTTGACAGTTCAGTTTCCAAAATTAATTTCAAATTCGGGGGTTAACATGCATAAACAGAAACCTCTGCCAGTAATAAGCTGTGGCAATAACATCGGATGATATTTTAAGATAGATATTTTGTCTCGTGTATATAGACGTACAAAATCCCAGCGGCTTGCAAAGGAATAATTTGTTGAAAGAACTGAGACACCCGGCGCTCAAATATACTTTTAATTATCGATTTTAATCTACGAATTTCCTTTCCTTTCCTTTGTGTAGCCACCATTGTTTTAATATCTCAGGAGGCGGTGCTTCTCTTTGTCTCCACCCTTTGTAGCTTTATATGAACGGATATCGCGCTTCTTTGTGCGCGCGCTTCAACAGAAGAGAAAAGTGAATGAAAAGGGCGAGCGATTGAGTAAGAATAAAAGACACATTATAAGTATATGTGTCTGCGAACAAGAAACTAAATCGAATTTCACTGAAAGCTAGAAAAATAGAAAGGACTTCCATTCATGACGGATTTAATCGGGCACCGTTTCTATATATGATAAACATACTTACGATGAACGGGAATGTAACATTACACGAAAGTGTTTGTCGCACGAAGTTGATCTCGTTGAAAGAAATGAAATTAGAATGGGAGTTGTGGGACTTTGTTTGATTCCTTCGGGTGAAGGATACGAAAAAGTCCATTTCGAGTCTTAAATTTCAATATTTGTTAATGCTTAATTTATTTTTTCAAGTATTTTTGCATTATTCAAAGTAATTCTGGAGTATTTTGCAAGTATTTTAAAGATTAAATTTTAAATTTTGAGAGAAAATTTTTAAATTTAAATTTCGAGTGGAATTTTATGGAAAAAATCAGCACGAATTATGTGAATTGAGCATTACGACTAACAAATGATAATTTTTAACATGTTTCGTGCGATTTTTTAACACTTTTTCTGTTATATGTAACATTTTTAACATATTTTATCGAAAATTTTGACACAAAACATGAGTCGTAATGCTCAATTATCATTATTCGTGCTAATTTTTACTACTAAATTTTTCTCAGTGTATGTCCTCTGAAGTGAAAAATAAAGAATGCGTTACCTTCAACTACTGTTTTTGAAAACGACAATTATATGACTTACACGCGATATTTACCTTTTTTACATTTAATTTGACTTACATGAACACAAAATAAATTAATAAATAAAAGATATAATTAATTCAAAAAATATACATTTTTACAAAGATTTATACAAAAAAAGAAATGATATAAGAAATGAATTAAAATCCTGTATAAAAAGATTCTTCTTGCAATAGGATTTATTTCTAATGTTTGTATAAATGGTTTCACTGTAAACGATTATTTCAAACTGTATCCCAAAATACACATCAATAAACGGGTATACAATTTTTATATTTGCTCCATATATGTTCTATAAATAACTCACTATAAATGGCAATGCACTGGATATATACAAATATATGTTGCGCGTTTAACCGTTTTACGTTTATAATAGATGAATCCATTTTTTAATCAGTAAATTATCGACTTATTTCTACGCGTTGACCGGCGAACTATGCATAGGTTATTTATCAGTAACAGCTAATTATTGTGTTTTACAATTAAATGAATAATGTCAAATCGAAGCTAAAAATATACACTGATAGTAATAATAAATGATGATGTTCTATTTACAGAATACATTTTTTAATTTTATAATTTTTAATTTTAATTTTTTATTTTTAATTTCATACTAACATAAAGATATATAAATACTGTTTGTGCATTTTGAAAATATAAACAAACCAGATGTTTCGAAATACTCAAATAGTAGATAAATTAATATAAATCTTATATATATATATATTATTATTATTATTAAAAATAATCAAAGAGTTAAATTCTTTGTGACTTATATATTATATCATTTGTTGAGTAATAAACTCAAGTCTTGAATCATAATTCAATCCAGCTGGGTGCATTTATGGCCAAATGCACAAATTAGATACGCATAGATGAGACCTTCCTAATGGCTGCTCAGGACGACCTATAGTTAAAGTGCCCATGAAAGACATTTTACGGTTAAGGCATTACCTCTATTAAAGCATTATCTATGAATTAATCTATGAATATTTGTAAACCTTTGTAATCCGAATTTGTTATTGATATCTGAGAACTCTGCAGGTGAATAATGTGCAATATATATGATACACACCACTCACTCTTGGATTATTTTTGAATAATTAATTTATGTATAGTAATTTATGTCTGTATTTTTTACCTTTTATTTAGTCCTACCTACCTTCAAGTTATCCCCAAGTATTTTTTCAACGACCCCATGCCAGATAATGGTTTAACTGATACATTCATTAATCATAATGTTACGTATTTTTAAGTACTATCATAATGGTTAACAAAAAAGCCTCACAAAAAAATCAAATACTCCTTTTAAAATTTTTAAATAATTATATAAATGATGTATAGGGAGGGATGGGGGTGATACATTTTAATATAAATATAAATATATTTGTCTTAAAATCCACTTTATTTCACTTAAAATGTTTAGAATGATATATTATGATAACGAGTAACAAGATTAATAGATTAATATACATTTTTATAATATATTCGTATAAAATAATACAATATTATAATAACATAAACATTAGTGAATAATTTATATAACAATTTCACGTACTAAAATAATTCAACAAATCAAACCAAAATTTTATAAATCACTTACCTTCATAAATTTGTAATACATAGTGTCGTAGATTATTTGCCAAATACATGTCTCACTAACTGCATCATTCTCCCTCATATTCTATGACGGAAATGATTGCAGCTTTTGCGGTATAAGACGAACGACAGCTCCCCTATCAGGGTAGTAAGCGACGATCATCATCTCTTCAAATAAAGTCACAGTATCTCTATAATACGCGTCAGATATTAATAATTGGATATTTCAGAAAATTTGTGTTATCTTCCAATTAAAATTAATCATAATTATATATTGAACAAAATTGTTCGATATTCATTTTCATAAACAGCGCGATAACTTAATAACATATATTTATTTATTATAATTAAAAAATAATAAATCTTACAATTCGGATTATAAATTATTTATAAATTATGAATTCCGTTCCTACGGTTTTCTTGAAATAATTTTTTTTCTCTTGTCCTTGCTGTATTTCAATTTTTTATTTCATTATTGCAATTACTTATTTAATAATTAAAATTTAATATCCGAACCAAATCACGGCAACAAAGAATTGAAACTCACCACTTTTGAGGTATATATTGTCAAAAATATTTCCATCATTTTTAACTCTTGGAACATATAAAATTACACGAAATCACAGTCGTCTGTAAATATAACGTATATTCGCAAGCAATTTATCACTCTTTGTAATAAGGAAACGTTGTTTCGAATATATTTCAATGTCTGCTACTCGTGCATTCTTCAGCAGTCCTTAATCGAAAGCCCCTCGTCATAGAGACGACTTCGGAAACTTAAGGGGAGTATTATTTATTCGCGCCATTATATTATCCCGCAAGTACAATATTGTTCATAAATTCGTGCATACATTACATGGACCACTTTTAATACCGCAGCCACTTATTTGTTAACATAATATACACATTATGGTTCTGAATGGATTTCCTTGACAGCTCAAATATGTGAAAGAGATATGCATTATTGCTCGTATCGTTGTAGCCATTGAGATAATACGCCATTTCATTTCTTTTGTATAACGTTCAACTAAATTAACTATTAACACACGCGATTTCACGCGTTACATTCAGTCAAATTGTCGAAGTCTTGATTGATTTCGATGTTAATTTTCGTCAAACAATTAACCAATTACACGTTTCGTGTATTCTTTTTTATAACCAGAAATATTTGTTAGTAAATTTTACTATAAATATGGGTATGGGATTAAAAATATTTTTGTTTACATTACGAAATCATATGTTTAGATATTGAAAATCGTCATGTTTTCTTTAAAGGCGTTTTTGTTTTTATATAACACTCTTATGTTTACATTTCAAATTGATGTTTACGTTAAGTTTGTTTTTGTTTACATTAAATATCGTCTGTTTATATTAAAAATTATTTAGTATGTATATGATTTTTTTTGTCCGAAAAACTTTTTGAACTTTCGAAATCAGGATCGATTTTTTAGTATTTCAAATTAATCTCGGTATTAATCTTTACATTGAATGTAGCCATTATGATGAAAAAGTCTTCGTCTTGGAATACTCTGTTTCTCACAAAGTGTCGTCTAATGTGTTAGGGGTCTACATTATCATCGTCGTTAAATCGCGCACCCACTCATCTCGAGCGTTAACTATACGATACTTTCATTGAACAGTTTATAACTTTCAATTATTCTGATTGGAAGTTATAAACTAGCCGGATCGATAAATATTTGTCGTGGCGGTGGTATCTGGAAATTAAGATAGGAGCATTGCATTTTTTAGGTTATTTTTTTTATTTATTTTTTTTACAATTATTTACAAGATAAATCTTATACAACGTACAACATCAGGGGTTGTTCTAATATCAGTTTTACAATTTTACTATTCAACGATAGGATATAATTTAATGTAAACAACTACCTTTTCGATGTAAACTAACATTCTTAATGAAAACAAAAGAATATCTACTGTCAACAAAAACACGTTCTGTGTAAAGATAAAACGTGATCATAAGCACGGTCGACATAATAAACATTGAACCTTTCCGAAAACTTTAAATAATTATAAAATCTTGTTGTTTAATACAAAAACGACCCCTTCCGTTAACACTGTTAACCCAGACATTTCAAAAACGCGCGTTATTTGATGTTTTAGGTCTATTCAAATGACGATTTGCCTACCTCAAGACGACTTAAATTCAGCTCAATGTGAAAATCCGTTATGTTTTCTCAAAAAAGCTTCGCCCTTCCATACATTATCCGATGTTCTTTGCGAGCGAGCTTTCGATAGAATTTTGCATATTGCGTGTGCGTGTGTTCGTGCGCGTGCGCACGTGCATGCGCTTGTGTGCATATGTGAATACGCGCGTCCGGGCAGGTGTGTGTGTGTGTGTGTGTGCGCGCGCGCGGAATGTCCCTTCAAAGAAACAAGTATTCCTTTTGACAGAAGAAACTTAAATAATAAATTAAACTCAAAGGAGAGCGTTGCTTGGGTTAAAATTACGTGACTTTTTGGAGTTTTCCAAATCTTGATGCAGGACCGTCCTGTGCTCCAGTTTACTTTCGCTGTTAGTTTTTGGGCAAACAAAACCCTTGTTTGTTATCGCGGGACGAATTGAAACGCGCAGACTAATGTATTTGTTACAATTAAAAATTTTATTTGTAGTTGTCAAAGAATGACATTTTTATTGCCCCGAACGGTTGTCTTATCGACTCGAGACTTTACGTCGAATTCTCCGTACTTGGGAGAAAAGTTGTTCAAAGTTACGTAACTCATAGTAACACGTGACTCAACTGAAATTTTCTGGTTTTTTGAAAAACTTCGACAAATTTCTATTATCGGCAGAACGAGACTGCATGTAAAACGGTGTCGAGAAATTGTAAACAATTTTACGATTTAAACGATATTTTTTAAGCACCGAATTTCACGTTTTAACCGTTGAAATGAATAAAGTTAATAACAACATTGTTTAATTCAATTATTAATACAAAATTTATAAATTTTATGAGAGAAATTAACATTAATTTTTCAAAAAATTATAAATAATTTGTAGCATGTATAGTTTTTATAAACAATATTAGATAATAAAAAAAAGTAATACTTGATAGACACGTAAACGATTCATTAGTTTCTGAAATTTGATTGCAGAATATAATATTTTCATATATTACACCAAACTTTTCGTTCACTTGATGTACATAATTGAACTATATTTTCGACAAAAGATTTGAACAACCTCTATAACGCGACGGAAACTTTCAAAAGTTTTTAAAGATAAATGTCTGGTCTGTACACTTTAGAAGTATTTCAATTTAACATGTAATTCAAGAAGAATTTTTAATTTTAATCAAAAATATATCATAACGCTTTGTCGACTTTCAACTTATTGATTCCGATATGAATTAATTACGACGCAGTTGCAATAAGGTTACAAAAATCGTAAAAATCAAAAACCCTCATTTATTCACTCATTGCACTCAAAACCAATGAAACATAAAACAATTAAATTATTGAAAACAACCAGCAAAAAGACGTCAATTAAACATCTAAAAAACGTGAATTCAAAATGAATTTATTTAATCGTCGATTTCGTCGCTCAAATGTATTATTACACGGAGAAAACATATATCCAACTATTTACTATATGTACTATATCAAAAGTAGGATATACTTGAAAATACTATAAAAATTACTATACACCTAGAAAAAAGTTTTAGCGTAAATTGCTATACTTCTAGCATTCTGAGGATATCTCAATTAATGTTACGAAAATGACTATACCTTTTTATAGTAAATTTTCTTATATGATATTGTATTTTGCATACAATTTATAACAACTGTTACAATAACTTATTATAGTAAAAAGTACTGTATGGTGTTAGAGAAATTCCTTTACACTGAGAGAAATAATTGACGACAAATTACTATTCATTTCCTTAATTTGGAACCATGAGAGAAAAAGCATAATATTTACTGTTTTTAAAAGGAAAAAGGAAAAATTTTACATAGAAAAATACTACTTTATCATAATATAGTACTTTTAAAAATATTTTGATTTTTCTCTGATGATTCTAAATTAAGGAAAGAAATAGTAATTTTTCGTCATTTATTCCTCTCAGTGTAGTAGTATAGTAATTTTGCATTGTTTTTGTTTCGATATCTTTGGAATGCCAGACTTATAGTAAAGTTTAATATAACATTTTTCTGCGTGTATAATGTATTAAACTTTTGAATGCGCAAAATATTATATTCAACTTATGTAGAAATTTTTAATTTACGATACAGTAATTTTTATAACATTTCCAAGTGTATCCTACTTTTGATATATTATACAGTAAAATGTTAAATATACGTTTTCTCCGTGTACACCTGCCAAATTTGGATCGAAACTTTGATACACGGTATACGACATCGCGCAATCGCACTTAAAGTTCCGCACCAATTTCGATTATTAATCGCAATGCAATGCCCGAAAATCTTATCCAAGCTTGAATGCGCGTTCGGAAAGACCAATCCCCTTTCCTATACTTTTCGTCATACATTTTGTTATCGATTTAAGCGAAATACATTATTTCATAAAGTTTTGGTTTTTACACATTGTACTCTATCTTCATTTAAGTCGTACATTTGCTCACTTTTCCTTTGCCACACAATAGCAGTATTCCATATATTCAAAAATGGAAAGAAGAGGGAATATGAATAGTAGAAGAAACGAAAAAGAGAAAGAAAGACAGAAAATGGAGGTACGAAGAAAGAACGATACAATGCTCGCCTCTCCCGCAAGTCGACTTTCCTTGATACATCGCCATTGAGCTATTGTGCGCTTCCCAATGCCTGAACGAAAGACTCCAAGGGAAAAAATTCAATTCAGCTTTTAAATTATTTTCCCCTACTACTCTTTCGACCTCCAACACACCTCGCGTTCTACTACCTTTTGGTCAGAAAACGTTGTTGTGTCGCCTTTTCTGTTATCCGCTGAATTCAAAGACGTCTCCGTCATCGTTACAAGCAAAAAAGTTATTGATAATTTTTACACGCCATTCGATAAATACGTATATCTAAAATCTATATTATCACGTAAATATGCGCATCTCCCCCCTCCAACCCCTCGCAAATCGCGCGATTAATTATATATATGCAGCTTTCCGAAACGCGACGATTTGCGTTTGATTTTTTATGTGTTTTGCAATTAAATTTAGTTTAGGCAATTTTGATTGCGTAATAAAGAAGGAAACAAAATTACGACCGTATTTTTAGGTTTGGTTGAAGTAGTATTTAAACAAAACGGATGATGGAGATTTTGAAAAAAGGCGATTTTTGTATGTCTGTTTTTAGGATTTGGGTGCAGGAGGCGGTAAAATACGATGTACTAATTTTGCAATTTTTTCGCTATTTCGATACAAATCTCGTTTTATGAAGGATCTACGAAGATAATTCCATCTTAATATCTATGAGGCTTTGAATCTTACACGCCAACCTAACAGCAAGATATCGATCACATTTTTCCTATAGAATACGAATCTGATATCAGAAAGTGGTACTCGATGTAGCTTTTGAAAATGAAAACAAATATTTTCACGTGAAAATGCGGAACATTTTATGCTCAACTTTTCTGACAAAAACACTATATATATATATATATGTTGAACTTACATTGCGGTAAAATAATGTAAAATTGTACGAAACTATATTCAATTTTTTATTCAAAAATTTAAAATTACTAAATACAGGTGCAAGTAATGAAATTTTGTAATTAAACAAATGCTGCGGGTGGCGCAGTGTTTCGTATCAAAATATTAAAATCTAATATTGTAATATTATCTATTGTGTAATATTTTTAGTCAACAGAATGTTCTACGAAAGTGGTAATTGATGAAAAAATAAGTAGTTATATAAAAATCAAAAACAAAAAAATAATAACGACATTTAATACCAATCACACAATGAAAAAAAGTTTGAAAGTATATTATTATTAGAAATGCATGCAATTATAACTTTTAATTAACTTGCAATCATTGGTTACGTTCGTTATAAAAAATGTGTTACATTACATAAAAATTAAGCTAAATTCACGTTTAATAATGCTGTAAAGTTTGAATTCTTCGTTATATAAAAATTGAAAAATGTTTTATACGTTTCATTATAAATTAATGTACATAACAAGCATCGACCTAATATAATAATTTTAATTTTTTTGTCAAAATTATCAATATAGTTTCATTGAAAATAAAAATAAAAACCTGAAAGAACATCGTTTTTACAAAGATATATTACAAACTCTCACGTATCGAGCCTTTACGTCCCTAGGGATGTAACCCCATCACTTACGTCAGCGTCGAAGGGACGTTTATCGTGCGCATGACGTGTCAGTGGCGACATCTATTGGTTATTTTCGTTCCACACTATTTTCAGATATTATAGTAAATGACGTTCGACGAAGCGCAATTTTAGTGCAAAGAAAATAGTGTTTAATATGTAACAAATTAAGTAGTGAAACATTAGTTGATTATTTTCTTTATTATATAGTCAAATTTTATATGAATAATGAAATGCTGACATATAATTACGTTCTAAAAAAAAATAATGGTTTCAATACCTGAGTAATTTGATTAATATGTGAACCATACACTTTCAACATATCATTTATATATTACTCATATATATTAGAATTATATTAAAAATATATAATCAATGTATGATATTCACTTTTTTCATATGTTAAACATATATTAAAAATACCCAAGTAGAAATTTCTCAAGTAACTCACAAAATACTCAACAAATTTATACAAATTACTAAGATAAAGCAGATAAATATTAAATAAAAATGAAATCTTAATAAAAATAATGATAAGAATAATGATAAGTAATTTAATCATATTTATAAAAATTAAAAAAAATCATAAAAATTAAAAACATAAAAATAAAAGTTAGTAGCGCATGTTTGTTAGTCATTGTAAACGAGTGTAAATTTGGCAACACCAGGCATAGGTAGTTGGCAGCGCACACGAGTTTTCACGACTTCACACGAGTTTTATAATCGTCGATCGTTCGTCTTTGCATCAGATATGTTTCATAAAAGTGTGCGACAGGTAAATTGAAGGGTAACACCTGCGAATCGAATAAAAGAAAAGCAGGGGCAGGGGGCCCCCTATGTAGACGCATTCCAAGGTCGGAGAGCAAACCCATCCCCCCTCCACGATTACTCTGAATAAATACAACTTTTTTTAAAAATACAAATTTATCTGCCATTTTATATATTTATATATATGTTGTAATTATTATTGCAACTAAACTACATAATTTTCAAATGTGTGCATTATTCTAAATGATACTAAAATGAATTAATATATATATAAACACAAATTACTATCATTAGAATAGTAATTCATGGAATAGATATGATTGCAATTCTAATATATAAAAACATTCCATATCTATTTATACTTGCATTGAACGAAAAATTTGTATCCATAATTTATTATTTAATTAATATTTAATAATATTTGCAAATTTTCCTAAAATATCCTGAAGTTGCAATATTTCACATATATACGTGTTACACATAAACCATATATAACATACCTGCGATAACGACGATGAAATTCTGATCAATTTATAGAAACGACAAATATAAATAATAAAAGATAAAATCGGTTACTAACAAACAAAACAAATGAAGCGCACATCCGATGAATACGATGAACTAATAATAATTATCCACACCCAGATATAATTATATATAAAACGTACAAAATGTGCACACATCAATGACGGAAAACAAGGCGTATTCGTTTTCAATGAACACGTTCAACTATTACGGTATTAATTTGTAAATGCTTATCACTTAAATATATGAATCGTCGTGAAAAATTGTAAAATTTACATTGCTTGAAATGAAATAATTAAAATAATATAATGACATAGTGCAATTTCATGATTGTCATTTACACAACTCCTTTCATTACGAGAGTGGATTAACAGTGTATAGAATAGACAGTGTAAGAGGAATCATTGTCACTAATGTCTACGTCGATTCTATAGTGAGTTAACGTTCTCGTTATATAGCATGTTCAATGTGCTCTTACAATGTAGTCAACGTTCAGCTATTCACTAGAAGACAATAACTCAAACATAATGTAATAATAGTATGAGAGTTCTCTCTTTGCTAACGATTAATAAAAAATAAAAAGTATAGGGAATTTAATTATATATTTTCAGAATCCATTTCTTAATTGCGTTAAATGAAAGCCGAAATTATTATATGCGTGATACACGATAATGGCAAAGTAATAATTTCGACATCGATAATTGTATTATTAAATCGTCTTACGCGAGTTTCCGAAGTTCGGGAAATCCGAGGACACGTTTTTAGTTTTACATTTCGGCTAATTAATTAAAATAATGAATAATAATCTGATATTGAAGATTAGTAATATATATCTTAGATTGATTATAAATAACGGAACAATTTTTGTAAATTGATAACATACATACACGGAAAATATATATATCCAACTATTTATTATATATAATTTATCAAAAGTAGGATATACTATATATATATGTATATATAGGATATACTATATCGTCTAATGTTTCATTACAATTTTGCTTACTTGTCCTACTATTACTATCTAGTTTGGTAAAATTTGTAAGATTATTTTTTTCAGTGTATACAAATTACTATATAATGTATTAAACTTTTGAATGCGCACAATATTATATTCAACTTATGTAGACATTTGTAATAAATGATATAGTAATTTTTATAACATTTTCAAGTATATCCCACCTTTGATATATTATATATAGTAAAATGTTAAATATATGTTTTCTCCGTGTATTTTTTAACTGAATATATATTTTCATTTTCATTCATTTATGGTCATTTCTAACCTATTTATTATGATTTAATATTATGAAAATTTAATTTTTTGTCATTTTCTATTATTTAAATCGAAATTGTAAATTTAACAAATTTGAAAATTTCAAAAAACTCAAATTTTATTACCGTCTTCTTTTTTGTTATTATACAGTTTTTGTTGCTTTGTTGTTGTTATTATGATTATGATTATCATAAAAAATGACCGGTTGAAATGCACATCCTGTTCAATGATCATAAATACGTTGTCACTTTTTTCAGGTTAAACCGTCAAAAGACCAACTTATCGCCATCTTTAATGTTTCAAATTCAACAAAGCTTGAATGATGGACCAACAAAAACTCCTACATTAGGAATGAAATTTGATATTTTCTTTGCGTATGAGATACGACAGTATCTTAAAAGACAATTTCCCAACGTTTTATATTGCACCTGTAATTTGGGTTAACTGGTTAGTTAACAAAAGTTTAATATTTAATTGGATAATTAAAATTGTCAAAATGCAATTGTATAAAAAATATATTTTATGTGTATAATAAAATATTAAATTTTTTATTGATAAAAAAATTGTTCATCATTATGTTTAAAAATCCTTGAAAAGTCCTTTAGTCACGTACGACTTGTACGTTCATAAATTATGTTTGCCAGTTGCGACATATTTTGAAGTCCCGTTTGAATTTTTTTGGAGCTGAAATTTTTTTGGAAATCTCCTATGGACAGATACTTATGTTTAGCATGTTGCAGTAACAAAATCCAAAGTCATCGTCTCTGTGCAATTTTGTTTGTTTGAATTCGTTCAACAGATACGTTTAACATGCTATTATAATGCGGAAGATAATTTCAAGAAAAATCCTAATACTGAAGAATTTGTTTTAAAATTTATATTCTTATAGCTGTGGAATTTTGGAAATTTCGAATTTCGAAAAAAATTTGACGAGAAACAGGTGAAAAGACTAAAAGATATATAATTTATCATAAACATTGTCACATAAACACTTAAACCACTCGTAATATAAATTATGGTATTTATATGATTATGTGATTTATATGTTATTTATTATTATTATTATTTATTGTTTTTGTTGATCGTAATTCCATTGACAGTAATTGTTTTGTTTAAATGTTAAATGTTTACATTAAGTATCTATACTGGTATTAATTAGGTAATATATGTTACAATAACAAACTATTTTGTTTATATCTGGAAGTGATAATAACTTGTTTTGCGTTGACGAAAAATAATAATAAATAAAATAATACTTTTCTCATGTATACGTTTTATATTAAAAACCTTTTTTTACTTGACATTTTTTTCCTATTCTGATACTATATTTTAATTATAATTTATCAAATTATATGTAAACATATAAAATGTAAAACTAGACATTATTGTATAACATTTATAAAAACTATTATATAATCGAATTTATATGAAATTCTGATTCGTCATAAACACTATATATTACACGTGGCAATAAATAATAACATTAATGAATGATTTCGGTTAATAATTTTTTTTGTGAATTTTTTATTTGTGCTTTTTTTTAATTTCAATTCAAATTAATAAAATTTAATAATATGAATTATTATGGTTAAACGGAATTTAACCGTAACTTGAGGAATTTTGTTGTTTGCAATTGCACGTACTTTTTAAACCAGTCAGGTTTTAATAATTTTTAATATTCTCGCATTGAAAATGTGAAAAAGAATGCTGGATATTTAGAAGTTGCGTTTCAAGAAATTGATATAAAAAAATAATTTTCAGATGTGAATTATTACGTTTAATATATTATCACGACAATAAAATTGGTATAGTAATAAAGAAACTCAGTAATATAATATTGTGGAACAATAATTAAAGCGCAAGATTACTTTTTTTTATAATGAAAAAAAAGTGTTTTACATATAATACATAAATTAATATTTACTCGCGTTAAAAATCTTGTGTTAATGTTTACATGTTTTTGTTTTTATTTAACAATTTATATTGACCTCTTATATTTTTTATAAATTGATCTGAAATTAATTTCTTTGAAACATGTAACTAGGGGTCCAAACACAGCGAGTCCGCATTTTTACCTAAAGGCATATATATACTCAGAAAAAAATTTCAATACTTTTATCTTTGTTTTATATATGTAATATTATATTTTCATCTCATTAAAACCGTAAAAAAGTAAAGAAATCTTATTTTAGAACGTGGCCTTAGCAAAAACTTTTTGTTTAGTATAATAAGCCATATAATCTTGTTGAACGCATATTAAAACTAGACAATTTACATTATTCTTATCCATTAAGGGTAGACATTTAAGTAATTTAGGGCTATCAACTATGTACAAAGGAAACAAAATTTCCGAAATCGTGGACCTTTTTTTTCCAAATTATCTATTGAGTTATATATTGTTGTTTTAAGGACCCTAATATCTACATCAAATTAACATACAAAATGTTTGTAATAAGTTATAGTAATACACCTTTGTGAAAACTCTGATGAGCCTTTTTAGTCTTTATCCATTCGAGCAAAACTTTGTTGGGAATTTCGAGTTGTAAATAAAAACACGAATGACCTCTCGGACTACGGCCGTGTTTTTTGGCGGTTTGTTTTCTACAATATTTTGTATTGATAAAGGACGCCCTTATCTACAATGAATTGTTTTTCCTTTATTAATACAAAATATTGTTAGAAACCGAACACATCTAATTGTACTGTAAATAGTGTCAGTAATGACCTGTTCATTTAACTTGTTTCGGCAAATAATTTCATCTCTTACTTACACCTTACTGCCAGCAAATTCAGTACAATTAAAAATGCATCCTACGTCTAATTTATAAAAAGTTGTTTCGACATTTATCGGTTTGAATATTATTACATACATTCATTGGCGTAACTATTATTTGAATATTGTTATTGATAAAATTATTAACGTTATTCAATTATACTTTAAATGATATTTTTAATAACCATACTTAATAGTCTTGAAGTTTAATAATTTTATTAAGAATAATCTTTAAACAATATATATATATATATATATATTATTATATTGAAGTAATAAATAATATTAATGTCAAAATATATAATAAAAATTAATTATTTTCTTATTTCAAAAACTGAATCCTGTTTTCATTTGTGATATACATATATGAATTATAAAACGACATTATACATTCTTCAAATATAAATAGATACGTCATCTTTCGTCTTGGGTAATAAAACAAGATAAACTGACAAGGTTTTAATTGACAATCGGTAAGGTTATGTAAAGTTCTTCTTTACCGACGTATACGTGCTATATATATATATATAATAGATAGCATACGTCGGTAATTTATCACGGATATTTAAAAAGAATAATATAATTTACTTTTTCTATCGTAGATTCATCTTTTATGTAGTATCGATTTGTTAAAAAAGCATAAATATGAAAAGAGGATTATAAAAATATTAACAATCAATGTATTAATTAAAAATTTAATGTCTAAATATTAAATTTAAATTTCAAAAAGTATTCAGATTCTTTTTGAAATTACGATACAAAACATGGATTATAAAGAAAATGACATATATATTATTTTTAAGTTTATATATATAAGTTTATGGAATAATATGTTAAAATAATTAATGATATAGAATTATATCCAAGAAAATTAGATTCAATTCAATCAAATTGAAATTAATTAAAAACCATTTAAATTTTTCTCAAATTAATAGATTATTATAAATTGTATTAGTCAAGAAAATAATAATAATCAAGAGTAATAAGCAAGAAAATATATAATCTAATCAAATTACATAAGAAATAATTAAATTTTTATTTTTTCCCTTCGCAATGTACTATATTTTTTGTACAAAAATTTCACATTTTTGGATAACTATAATTAAATTATATTTATATATACCCGTATAGCACATTGACGTTAATAAAACGTCAATAAATGGTAAATAGAAAAACGTGTGAACGTAAAATAGATGATCAGGAAACGTTTGGCGATCGTAAAATGTATGTAAAAGATACGTCTAA
>JABFQC010001622.1:0-18619 GCA_022817085.1 Psilanteris sp. ZL-2020
GAGTTTTAAGAAATGACCCCAAAATTCGGGTTTAATATATAAGTTGATGGAATTTCGGGGTCCGACCTCAAAACTCTGAATAGGAAAAAATATGGAGACGGGTAATTTCGGGGTCTCGCCCGCAAACTCCTGTGCTGCGGCCCCCTAGGACCCTCGCGATTTGGGTTTGGCTAGATTTTAGGCCGCCCGATGTGCTCCGCCATATTTTCTACAGAAAAACAATATTTCAGCACCGTAGTTAGGGGGCCCAGAAGTGGTAGGACCCTGTACAGGACCGTTGCTAAACATATATATATGTATATGTATAGACATTTGTACATCATTTACAATTGTATAATAAAAAATGTAAATTATGAATCAAACTATTCCACGGTTACTATATTTTATCTTTACGTGTTGGGATATTGACTTTATAGTAATTTTTTATAATGAATTACTATAGATTTTTTCAAAAAATGGCCACAAATTACTTTTCTCTAATCAATCTCGGATGTCTTTATATCGCTAACTGGTCGCATTACGAAGTCTAAACACATAATTTTAAACGATATAAGTGGATTGCTGGCAAATGGCATACTAAATTGTCTATTATATGAAAAGCATTAAAAATTTTAATTTTGCCATTCTTGAGTTTAAGTGACTTTAACCTCACTTTTTAATCTAGTAATCTTTGTTGAAACAGTATCAACCGGTCAGTTAAATGTTATCAACAGTGGTTGATCAAACTTTGTTGCACAACGTCGTTACGATTTTGACATAGTCGGACCAATGTCGAATCGACTGTAAATTTTTATGTGGGTAACTGAATTGTGTTGGAATAGTGCATGCTATACATACCTTTTTTTGAGCTACAGTTTCAATGAAGGTATAACCCACGTTGATTCGACATCATACTATAACGTTGAGTCGTCAACGTCATCATATGACGTCATCATATACTATATTTTCAACGCCGTTTCAACGTATTTCAGTTGTAAATTTCTACGCGGACAC
The DNA here is from genome assembly GCA_022817085.1 of Psilanteris sp. ZL-2020. Lineage (NCBI taxonomy): Eukaryota > Metazoa > Arthropoda > Insecta > Hymenoptera > Scelionidae > Psilanteris > Psilanteris sp. ZL-2020. The sequence goes on from JABFQC010001622.1 coordinate 994, forward strand.
TTAGTTAGAAATTTAATTCCTTGAAATACTAATTAATATAATATGCATTATACTAATACATTTTTATATTTTATATATATATAGGCATGCGTCTCAATACTAATACAATTTATTATAATTTTTGTATAGAAAACATTTATAAATGTAATAAAAGACTGCATTTGATTTAATAGAATGTAAATACTTTTCCAGCAAGTAGCTATATTTCGGTATTCAAAGTTTGTACGATATGTCATGCATCGCTTGTATATATACGAAGAAAATGCCAGAGCGTGCGACACATGAATCCAATTGGCTGCTGTTCTTATTTCGTTTCTTTCTCCATGCTACTCGGCACGCCAAATTTATCTTCCGACTGGAAATTAGAAAAGGTATCGTATACCCTTTTCTAGCTCCTACGTACCTTAACTTTCTCACTTATCCTTGCTCCGTCTTCTTACTCACCTTCTTACTCGACTCATTTCAGCTCTGTCTTTTGCTCGTATCGTTAGTTACACTTCCATTCACAGTTTTTCAATCTGCTGTTCGATTCATTATTGACTTCATTAAATTTTAAATTTCTAAATCCTTTTCTGAAATACACAAAATTAATGGTTTGCAACCTACCTCGGCTACTGTTAATGTTTTATCTGCATAAATAAGTCTTTCAGAAACCAATTTGAATGAAATTAAACGGTTAATAGAAAAGATCCGTTTAAATTATTCAATTCAATTTTCGTTTCGTTTATTTCCTTAACTTTATGTTCTATTAAGAAAATTCATGCTAAATTTAAATTACTTAATAATCAGACAATGAATATTTAAGATAATAAACTATTGTTATGGGTATTTAACAATTTTTGTATTTTGATCAAATCCGTCTAGCTCATTTTTGTAAATCTATTTTCAGTTATTATGTAAGAACGCATTCTTATATTTGTAATTATAATAATAGCATATTAACACCTCATTCGTTTTATTTACCGATTCAGTCAATATTATATTAAATCTAATAAACGTTGATTTAATTTTAACATTCAAACCCGCCAGTTACTCAATGTAATAATAAATTACAGTTTAGATTCCCTTATATAACATAAAAGGCATATATTCATATATTTATTGCGATATTTAACACACGTAGAATATATTTTATTTCACGTTTATATCTCTATTGATTGTTGTTAGCATTATTTAGAAATAATAACTCATAACACTTCAGTCGAGAACGAAATGTGTTTAAACTTTTTCTTGTATTCTCCTCACAAATACCTTAACGTTGTAAGAAAAATTACGTTTTCCATGAAAGCACTTTATGTATCTCTTATAAGCGAAATTACTTTGATCAGTTTTATTTTCGCAAAAAAGCAAGACGTTTTGCAAAAAAGTGTTCTAAGAAAGAAGCGGCATAAAATGCAAGAATGTCTCGCGTGAAAATATGTGAGTATGTCGTTCGCGTTATTCTGAGCAATTTGTACATTTCTTATTTCGATTGCGCTAAACGCATGAATATTCATCGACGTCCTAATCATTGCTTCCTTTGAAACACTTATTTTAATTGGAACCCATTGTATTTTTTCTCGTTAATATATGTAAATTTAACTTTCGAATTAACCTTTACATTTAATGAAGCAATTTGTTGCCTATAATCGTATTTAAATCTTAATCACTTAAAAACAAATCTTTATTTAATAATAATAGAAGTTTTATACAAATTTTGTTAAGTTTAACGGCTCTTATTTACTATTATTGACTTAAGTTGTAGTAAGCAGTTGTAACAAAAATATTAACTCAATTTCCTCGGAGAAAGAGAAAGAAAAATAAAGAGTATTTCTTTTTATCAATAACGATTATACATAGTTCAAAAGTATGTTTTTCTATAACTGCAAAATTTCTTACATTAATATTCACGTAACACTATTAAATCTTGTATTTAATTATAATTTTGATATAAGAATAATTTTTAAACTTTTAAAGTATATACGTAAAATGTAAATTTAAAAAATACATAAAAAAGTAAAGTATATCTTCAAAAATATACATTTATTATTTCATGATGTTTTGTATTGACATAATATATTCTTTAACACCCTTAAAATTAAGGTGTTAAATGGGTTACTATCTGTCGAAAAAATGCATTATTCATAATGAAAATATAGTTAACACATATAATTAAATCAAAAACCCTTATAGTTTACGACATGCTTCCGTTTTCATTAAGTCTATATCTAATATATTAATTTCAGTCTGAAAGCTTTAAAAGCTTTTAACCAACGATTATGAGTGGCATATTTTGTATATATTACTTGTGATGATCTCAGTGCAATTGAATTCAAAATAAATGTGATAATTTAAAATTGTTATCTATAATTAAACTTTGCTTTATAATATACAAATGCATTATCTACTAAAAAGAGATTTTTCATTGATAATATTATTATCTTTACTCAGCAAATTTCTAAATAAATTAACTATTTTAACGGTACAGAATATTTACTTTATTATTAGTTATTATGAATTATTCAAATAACGTAATATTAAAAGAAATATTAATTAATGTTAGCTTTTTAATTATAGAGCATGAGAAATACACGAGTCATCAACGATGCGTATTTTTTGCATTACTCGAATTATATCAATACCAACGTTTATACTAAAAATGCAAATAAATTTTCGACATTTAACGTTATTAAAACAATTTTGTACGTTCATATTCCAGCAAAACACAAATTAAATTATAGCACTGTTTAAATTTAATTTACTTAGTTGTAAAGTAATTTACTTTATACTCATTCAACTCACACAATAATTGTAGCATATTTTCAAATTTAATCTCTTTTTCAAGACTTCTAAAAAATGTTTTCCTGTGTAACGAAATGTTTGTAACGTTATTGATATAACGATTTGTGTTATAATTATTTTGATGAAAAAAATGCCGTGAATAATTGCTTTTAAATCATTAAAGGTGATTGACTAAGTAGCCAAGTTCTACTAAAATTCGTTAAATTAAAAAACTGCATACTTTTATACATTAATGCCTGTAAAATATTTTTGTTATTTCATCAATGATTGTTTGATTAATTAACTGATTAAGTGACTTATAAAATATCAACGATTATTTACTTTCCAGAAGCGAATTTTTACAAAAAAAATAACAGTATATATATATATATATATATATATATATTGTATTCTATAATAAAATAAATTATATTCCTATAGATTGTTTTGTCATTCCACTTTCAATTTTAATTCGAAAATATTCGCATTAAAATTAATTAAGAGATGTTTTGATTTTGTTAAAACGTACGGATAACTTTGGGAAAAAATTTGTTGACTTCGCAGACATAATATAGCGGTTTTCTCAAAGTCGTCTATCCATCTTATTCCGCTTTTCTCGTCTTTGCCACTAAACTTATCAACTACATCTTCGACGTTCCTGTAAGATAAGAAAACTCGCTGTCGAAATCCATTTTGCATCTCATCTATTTCTCTCACTACACATCGTTCTATATATCTCCACTCGGTTAATCCATGTATATCCGTCTTCGTCGTGCACTTTTATTTTGCTGATTGATATCACAATCTTGACATTTATTTTAATCTTTTTCATCGTCAGTCTCTATTCTACTGAACATTTTGAAATTTACTCTTTTTCCTATTCTCGTTAGTTATTTCACTTGCTAATATTCTTTCCAACGAAATAAATATTTCTCGCGAATATGAAATGTCAGATTTTCATAGAATAATTTTTAAGATTCAATCTTTAATCTTATTTAATTTTTGTCAGAATATTTACAGAGAAAATTTGATTTTCTATATTCTGATTTAAAAGATGTATATTTTTTATAAAAAATTATCAAAATTTCGAAGTAAAGTTTTCTTGTATTTTACAATAACATTCTTGCATATATTTACAAACCAATACAAAAACTGCATAAGTATATTCTATAATAAAAATTCAACGAATTTAAATATGTTAATTTGTTTAATTTATTTGGAATTGATATGACTATTATTTACAAAGATATCATCTTTATTCATTTTTATGAATTGCAGAACTAAATGTTTATAAAGTGTCTAGTTGTACTGCGAAAAGCATATACCTCCATATTGCAATATCCGATATGAGTGGTATGTGCTAAGCCCTAAATATGCCATTTTTTACTCTCGTTGGAGGTTTAAATTGTTGAATTTGCATAACGCAAAGTGGCATTTCAAATGAACTTTTCGTTTAACACAAGCGAATCATCGACAGGAACGAATTCTAACCACTTTAGATGTTCGATTTTGGAAGTTTAAATTTTTGTAATTATGAAAGGTCGAAAATGTGTACGAATTTAAATAGTTGAAAAAATATAACAATCAAAATCAAAAATTATTTATCACAGGCATATTTTATTTATTGAAAATACATATACTGCTATTCATTTTTATATACCTAATAGTTAATAAATAACGTTCTTCTTAATTTTAAATTTGCAAGATTTATAAATTATTTAAACGATTTATTATCGACTATTTGAAAGAACCTGAAACTTTACATTTCTATAAGACAAACGTTACGGGATTCATTGCAATACAAGTCCAATAAAATGTTCGAAATTCCTATCGTAATATTGGTCATTCAAATCTGTTCCCAATAATAATATTCTATCGACAGACATTGTACAAGTCAGACATAGTCACGTTTACCATAATCGCATTTGAATGGAAATAGGTGGAAACAGCTTCTCCTGCTAACCTTTACGATCAAACTTTGTTCTCTTTGTTCGCATCATTTTGCGTTGCTCAAAGTTCACCTAGAAGCTCGTCACTTTGTTCTCGACTCGAATTCGGTTAGTTGGCTTTTTACTGTGAATCTTAAAATTAAGATGTACCTATACTTTTACCACAGTTAAATTATGCGACGTTAAAAAAATCCTAAAACGAATCCACATATCTGCCACTCGTTTAATTTTATTATTTTACAATAAGTTAATATGATCAGGGTTATAAGGGGTAACCATGATCATATGAATAATTTACCTAATTTTTAAATAAATACAAATCATAAAATATTAAGAATTTAAATCAAAATAAAAAATATATATAAGTTCATATTTTTGTAAATTCATTAAGTGAAATAATTATATTTTATTAAATAACGAAAGTTATGTTTTTAATATAGAACAGTTATCTACTAATCAAATGTGTTTAATCGTATATATATATATTATATGTATGCAACAGCAATATATGCTTCTTTGTCGAGACTACAGAGAGAAATATCACAATATCTGCGGCATATCACGACTGATTAACATTTGTATTTTATAATGTAATTAATTAATACCTTTGGTAGATATAACGATGGTACATGTCGCATAAAGTATATCATATCATAATATTATTAATAACGATTAATGTTATTCCAAGTCAAATGAATTGATTAGCATATTTAAACGTTCATCATCATTAGTGAACCCTGAATGATAAGAGTAAAGCACGTTTCTAACAATTTTAATACTTAAATACCTAACCTATACTTTTGTACCATTTATAAACTTTATAATCAAAATATTTATACATGTGATTTTATGGTTGGTGAACAAGAATTTTGGATGGTCCAAATTAATTACTACATCATAAAATCGTTTCATAGTATCTAATTTTTGAAATATATGTTTATATTTTCTGAAACGTCTATTTTTACAATAAAAAATCTGTACTAACAATTCTCAATTTTCAATGTAGAAAAATTATTTATATTTTTATATCTTCAATATAAGTTTCATATTAAACAATAATTATTAAACTAACAAATTATAATAAACTGTAAGTGAATTAACGCATAATTTATATAAAACAGAACAATAATAGTTCATAATTTGTACAAAACATTGATAAACGATGACAATTACAATGTTGTAATTATAATAATAATTATTTATTTTGGATACGAACTTCGGTACACATCTTTAAATAAACTAACGAAATTTATAATAAACGTTATTGGGTTATTTCGTCAGTAATATCTTAAAATGTTAAAACTATATGAACTCCTGTCTATTTCGCTTATTCAAAAATGACCATAAGCTTTGTATCCGAACAATAGTTAGATGTATAATATACCGTTATGTGTTTCATTAAAATAAAACAAGACATTCTAGATCGTAAACTGGATATCCGATAGCTCGCTACCATTCACAATTAAGAGACTCATACACGTATTATCAATTCCAGAACACAGTCGGATTACACCTGAGGTCGGACGATTGCTTCGGCAGCAATGTGGCTTCAGAGATACGTATGAGGAATTGAATGCGAACCCAACCCCTTACCGTTTTCCTCCAATCTACTAAGGATGTTGTAGTGACTGTCGTACAGTACTGATCCCGGCGCGCCACAGATAACCTACAAACAATTTCTCGCAATTGGTCAAACTGGCGATTGCTTTTGGCGCGCTATCCAATTGATTTCTTATTCAAGTTACGTTAATTATATAAACATCCGGGGTCCTTCGTTAGGAAGATATGGTACATTAAATTGCTGAACTGAAATTACAATTGGAACTACGCAGTTTCGTTAAATTTGGTTGCTATGGATCATTTCCTAATTATATATCAAATATATTATACAACATACCATTGTCTCATATTATGCGAATATTTATAAATGAAAAAGGAAGCAATTAATTTTAACTTTAAACGATTGTCATAGGGGTAATTTGTGATTTTAGTTTCAATTATGATCTTTATATATAAGAGTGGAAGGTAGTTTTTTGTTTTTATATGAAGGATCAAATTAAAATTTTTTTTAATGAATTTAGCAAGGTAATGTAGAATTTATACATTTACAAGCAAATAATTTACTTTTACATTCACTAGTAACAATTTCGTTTATAGACTTATGTTAGTCAAATTCAATTTGTTTTTAATCAAAGGCGTTACTCTGGCTGCCAATACATTCAAAAAGTTAAGATTAAACCGATCCTCCCTTTTCTTTTGAAAACGCGCTTAATTAGCGCCAACCTACTCGGTACACTGCGAGGTTGAAATTGAGTCGAACTCTGTACTGGACGTTGATGAATTTTTAAGCTTATTGTCACTATGCGCTGATGATAATTTACATACACCGTGTAAATTGTATATTTGTCCGGTACGCTGGCCTGATGTAATAAATTTATTTTATTTAAATTTTATAACAAATTAATAATAATAATTTTAAATTATTTTTATTAGTGGTTTTCTATTAATCTTACAGTAAAATGCAAATTTTTATATTTTTACAGAGATATTCACTTTGTATTTTATATATTATTCTATATATCTTTTATGCCATAATTATTTCGGTTATTCTTTATCCATTTATAATTGTAGAGTTTCTTTCCAAAAAATTATAGTAATAATGAATTTATCTTGTTTTTTCAATTGCTAGATTCAACTACTTTTCGTATTAAACCTATTGTTTTGAATGCATACAGATAAGTAAATATAGTAAACAATAAAATGCAATCAATTTTCGTATTGTTTCCAAATGTGTTGTTATGCTACAATTTATTTACACAATTTATGTAATTCATCAGTGTTAAGCTGTCAGTATAATTAATTCAATTAAATTATTTAAAGGTAAAAATTATTTAAATGAATTGGAAAATATACACGTTATCAGTTCAATTATTTACATCCTGATTATATATTAATGAATAATACAGGAAAATACTTCATGAATGTTAATTTATTTGTTAAAATTCTCTATTAATATAACTGATTTGCTTTGAAAATAGAAAAATATATTTAGTATGTATAATATAATACAATGTGCTTACTGAATAATTCTATCAAATATAGTCATAGATATTAGTACAAGATTAATTAATTAACAAATTAATTTGATTTATATAAACGTATGTTTAATTCTACTAAGTGTTATAATATATAATATGTATTAAGACTATCATAAATGGTTAAAAAATAAAAAGTATTTGTTTTGTTAATTTGACTATGAACAGTAGTTGTAAAAAATGTATTAATAATTAAATAATTAATAAACAAGAATTTATATATATATTGAAAATTGCAATATCAGTGCTGCTTTAAAACTAAATAATCTGGGTCACTGACAGTAGAGAAACTTAATATTATGGAAGTATATTATATATATTATACAACTTATAGGTGATATTATACAATATAATTTAAATAATTTTTAAATCAAAAGAATTTTATTTTGACACATATTATCTGGATATAAGCGTTTTTATATTATGAAGTATTATATTTCATTTAGTTTAATCATTACATAAAATCTGAAATAATATAAAAATATAATATATCGTTTTTGTATATTTCCGCGAATATAATAGGAAACACAATATTTTATATATATATATATACGTATGTTTTATATACACGTTATAATAAATAAAAGATTAACTTATATTGCTTATCTATACAAACAAAAATTTAAAATCTTATTTTTTCTTGAGAGACAAAATATTTAGATAAAAATACTGAATTTTACTTATCAAATATAATATAACCGTATCAATCAATTTCATATTATATCATAAAATAAGAACTTTTATATTATGAATATTTTGAAAATTTTATACAATTTAATATTTATATTAATCAACGTTTTATTAATTTTAAATTTTTGGGCTTTTATATTCATAAAATAATGTATTTCTTTAAAATTGAATTTTACCTTTCATAAAAGTGCACTCCAAAAATGTCTGCATTAACTTGCAAATACTGATACAATAAATGACAAAATTTTATGTACTAATACATAAATGTTAAATATTCAATAAAATTAAATTTAATATGTGAATTGGTGGTACAAGCAAAATAAATATAAAATATATCTTTCTTTAATTCTGTGTGCTATAAATAAATATTTACAAAATAGTAAAATTGTATTTTATAAAGTTATAAGCGGACTATGTTTCATACATATACATCTTTTAGAAAACAATTATACAGTTAAAAAAATTGATTTACTTTTTATACTAGTCGAAATGAAAAATATTTTTTCCTTTTTATAAAATATTCTAATTCATGAACATTAATTAAATACATTCCAGATATTATTATATACATATTTTTGTTTAGTGATGCAAATATTATAGAGTAATATTGTAAACAAATTTAGGAGAAGCCTCCTACAAAATATCCACAATCAACAAAACTAGTATAATATTGTTTGTTTAGTGTAACAACCAATTAAAAAGTAAACCTTTTTAATTATAATTTGAGAATTAGTTATTTTTAAATTTTTAAATATAAAAAGATTTATATTATAATTTTTAAAGTATTATATCGTAAAAATACTAAGTTTTAATACTACTATTATCAATCTATAATAAAGGATCAGAAAGATTTTTTGAATAATGTATAAATTTTATCACGATTCCTTAAATTTGTAACGGTGTTTGATCAATAAAATTATCAACATTTTTCCTGAATACTTTTTTAAATGCTGACAATATGATACTTATATTATATTACATGAAACTAATATTATATAAAAAAACAAGTGAAAATCAATTCCAAAAGCTTTTTCATGTTTTTGGCGAAGAATTAATGTAGATTTAGCGCCGACTCAATGCACTCGGATAGCATCTTTTCTTTCGAATGCATTTTTCCAATGCCATATTCAATGTTTCGCCAAACATGTTAGCCGTACAAGTGCTTGGCCCGACTTCTCAATCTCCTATCTTTCTAACTAAATCGTAAAACACTGTAGCACCAGTTTGCAAAGTTTATACGGATGATGATTCCTAAACTTGTTTTTGAAAGCGGAGTCTTGTCGTTTTTGATCAACCGAATGACTATGAACAGAACCAGAAAAACAATATTCCGTTTTCCAAAATATATTTATTTGGCATATTCAGCTCCGTCAACTGTTTATGAATATATTAATTGTACTAAATAATGTCTGATCTAACAATTTTACAATTTGTTTACGTCATTCAAAAAGATTTGTTTTATAACAAACATAACGACATTTTATAAACTAAAAATATGTTATGATTAGGACGATAATTTTTTCATTAGAAAGGAGCATTTGTCGATTATAGCGCGCCATTATCAATCGATATGATTAATCATATAGCTGTCAGAAAATCAATTCAAAGAAATTGATGAGGGCCTGTAATAACTATCAGTGCGAGTCTAGTGCTAGACATTTCGGTGAATGAGTGATTAGATGGTATACTGAATGTAAGTTAGGTTCTCTTTATATCCTCTAGTGTGGCAAGCGAGAGTGCAAGAGAGCACGATATACGAGTGCAACGTCCTTATTATCTTGGCTTCGACTAAGTGCATCTACAAAATGGATTGATTTTGATGGATGAAGATTGGATGGAGTACATTTCTGTTTCGATGGAAACAGCCATTCGCGCGCGAACGATATACGGCTTACTGCTAGTCTATTTTGTACCATATATTTCATTTTTATTATACTTTTCACATGATGAGCTCAGCTTTATTGAAGCTCTGCATTTGGAAACAGCCCGATGAAACGGATACGTTCAAAATATTAATCTAAATTTTGTCCCACCGCAGAATTCAGGTGAAAGCAACAATTTGTGGAACAAGCAAATTCTTTTTTTTTTTAAATATATCGAATGATATATGTACATGTATACTAGTGCGTTACAAGAATTAAAATATATTTAATTCATTGAGTATAAATTAAGTTTTTTCAATGAAACATATATATAAGTAAATAATATGATTATATATAATTGCACTTCATTATAATGTAATCGTTTAAGTATATGGAAATAATATTTTTTTATTATTTGAAATTGTATTGTATAATTCATTAATAAGAAGCTAGAAGTGTTTTATTTATGTGTTCATACATGTGATTATATGTTGATTTGTTATATTATGTTATCCTCGTTACTTTCGTAAGTCAAATTAAAAACTATAATTATAATTCAATTAGTTATAAATTTATATAGTGATTGTTTAGTATATTAATAATTTGTTTTAAATTGTTATAAAGATGTATATACTTGACAAAATATCAATTTTTAACGTCCTAAAGTTTTTTAATTCGGAAATATATACATCCTATAGGTCATCATCATATATTAGAAAATCGATAAAAAAGGATATGTCAGTTAATAAAAATAACCATGTTTGTAACATATATTTTTTTTAGTTTAAGACGCATTACAAAATATTTAAGTAATATTTACTTTTAAAACTTTAAAGTTGTGCAGATGTGAAATAAGTTAAACAATTTTAAAATCAATAATCACGATAATTACTGGTTTCTATATGGATCTACTACTGAATACTCACCAGTGCTATATATTCTGTAAATACTAACATTTTATTCTATAAATATTGTGATTACAATAAAAGCCACCTGGCAAGTTATCTGTAACTAAGACATACTTTTCCATGATATTTGTGAAATAAAGTACAGATGAATAAAGTTTTATTAAATATTCTACTTTTTCATTTAGAACAATGGCGATTATATTCGTCAAACGTTTTTATACAAATCTGCATAATCGTTTTCAAAGTATCTAATCTTTCATTGCGCTTTTAACGTGTATTAACAGAGGGAAACTCGTCACTGTGAATCGCTATTAAATATTTTGTAGTACATTTCCTTTCGTAACTGAGTGTAATACACATTTTAAACATTAACGTTTTCCAGATTTTATATGACAGAAAAAGTTTGCTTGTAGTGAAAAAAACTTTGTAGTAATATTAAGCTTTAATTCAATAATAAGACATTTCTAAATAAAAAATGTTTAAATATATTTGTGTAGATATTCTTTTCGTTTTAAGTGACTTACTTTTTGTACTTATTGTCATTCTTATTTTATACTTTTTTAATAATTTATTTAAGCTAAAATTTCAAAACATAAATTCTTCCACTCAAAGCCAGTATTTAATATCATCGCAATTTCAAGGGAGGAAAAATTATTTCTGAATTCACAAAAAATTATAATACAAACTGTGGTATAAAATAATGAATAAAGATAATAGTTTTGCCACGTTTCTTTTAATTGCGAGAGCTACTAAAAATTGTAGTTCAGGAATATAAGTGCAAATCCTCATAATAAACTTAGATTTCTTTTAAGTTGTTTTAAAATGACACAAAGTAAGTCAAAGAAAGAGCAGTAATTCCTACGAGATAAATGTAAAAAACTACATATTTATATATCAAGTTTAATAATATAATGTGAATATAATTTTAAATATACTTAATTAATAAAACTATTTAATTATTGCATTTCGGTATTTTTATAAGGAATATCTCGTATTTACTATAATTACTGTATTTAATAAAGTATTTAATAAAATCAACTTGGTATATATATATATATATATATATGGTTATTTAAATTATTTATACGTTATTGATTACATGTAAATAACGTTGCTTTTTTATATACGAATTGTACTTATACTATACAAACACCACGCGTGAGCAGTATAACAGTATAAAAAAGTGAGAAAATATTCGATTAATTACTCGATTTGAATTGGATTTCGCAACGACAATAACAATCGTCGACTTAATGTCCCTTTCTCTGAATGAACCTTTCTGTGACAGTCATCACTAACGTACGCGATTTTCTGATGAAAAAAGGAGCGTCGATTCATTCTTTTCATTTCATTCTCTTAATCCTATCCATGTGCTTTAAAAATCAAACAACAAAAGACCAAGAAATGATTCCATCTTGCGTGAAATTCATCACGAAATGATTATCTGCATCTGAAAGAACCAATTTTCCGTCGATGTTTTTCCCGGCGTTCTTATTGCAGTTTTTCTTTAAAATAAAGAAGAATTATTTCACATAGATTTTCACCGTGACGCGTTTTTTCTTAAGAATTATGACGTTTGAAATAAAACAAAAGAAAGAACTTTTTGTATTTGAAGCAAGTTATTTTTTCAGGATATGATATTGGAAGCTCCTCTTTCTCCATATTCCGTGTTTGTTTCCAAACTTTATATTTCCATTCAAAGGTCGTCTCACTCCAAATCTGTCCCCCCCGATCCGTTAGGCGAATATAGAACTCCGCACTATATTCGCTTAACTTTTTACTTTCCCTATTGGACATAAATTTTTATGCCATGCATGCATATATTTATTTCTTAATTATGAAATCTTCAAGTATATTAGCCTATCCACCATTTGCAAACTTTTTACCGTCATCATAAATTTCACCAATTAAATGGAGTTCATTTCTCTTTCGTAAGTGTATTAAAATTTAGAAAGAATAAGAAATCGTATTTAAATGATGGATGAATCCAAGGAGTACCGTTTTAAATCATTTTATTCATCAAGATAAATGGTGAACATTCAGTAGTAAGAAAAAATCATATTCGTTATTTTTTACTTAGTTATTTCACAGACAACAGCTGTGGTTATAACTTTACAATTGAAAATTCAAACAATACAGTTTACGGGAAAAGACTTATTTAGTCGTTTAAATTAGAGTACAGAGTCTATTAAATTATATTACCTTTTTTACAATTATTTTGATATTACTTTTACAAATTTAATTTAATATGATATAATGATAATATGATTTAAGGAATATAATTAATTTAAGATTTTGTACTTAAGTATTCATATTTATTATAACGTTCATTAAGGTTTCAAATAATTAAAATGTATATTTACTTATTTTCAAGCCGAACATTTTATAATGAATATTTTATAATTACATTCAGATAATAATAATATTATTTATATTAAATTTAATCTCATTCTAATGATATATAAAAAAATGTCTTTTTCAAAGAAAAATAAAAAGTTTTCGGTTAACTCTTAGTTTGACTGAATGCGTCACAAAATGTGATTGGTTAAAAAATATAATACGTAAAAAATTAACGTGATTCCTAATGTTTATATTTACTCATTTAAATTGAGAGGATTGCAAGAAAATGAGTTAGTGTTTAACTACCTTAACAAATTCCGTTAAAGACTATTATAATGTTATTTAAAAATTTATTTAGAAATACTAAAAAAACTTAATTTTTTATTTCCATCATACAGCTATCCAATTTATAGTAAAATGCATTCAAGTATTTTATTCTCCCTGTGCGATTGATATTGCATATTGAATAATATGCTTTAAACTATAAGTTTAATTAAATCACCGGAATTTAGTGCAGATCTAAGTTGTGCTAATGGTTAATGGAGGAACCTAACTATGGAGATTTAATTCCATCAAGAATCTGTCAGCTGTCCGGTACTGTCCGCCTTGTGTCCTATATCAAATCCATTGTACAACCGCAGACGATTTCTATGCAAATCTACTACCGACTCAAGAGGACACATCGCCCGAATGGATGGTCTGCAGCTTGTCCTGTCTTTTTCAAGCCTACACGGAACACAATATTTCATGCAAATTACATAGACTCGACGTTTGTTGATAAAAATTTTGCAATAAATTAATTTCAATCGATTCACCCCTCGGAATTTAAAACATTTTCAGTTGAACATATATTTGATCGAAAAATAGAATTTACGGGCCGATTTTTATTTCAACGGTTATTTGAATAGAAATACGCGGGTTTAATTCTGCCAGTGTTTTGAGAGCAAAATCAGAAAAATAAATTAACAGTCAGTGAATGTTGCGAGAGAACAGAATTTGTATCAAAGTTGGCATGAAATAATTGATTTTAACCCTCTCTATAATTGCCTATTCGCGTCGGCAAACAATAACACCAATTGATTTGTATCGCTTGTTATTATAACACCATCATTATATCCGAATCGCGTAAGTTATTATACGAGACGGATTTGGTCAAGCAAAGTTACATTTAATTTAAGTCAATGACTCATAAAATATTGTTACATGTTTACACTGCTTTACCGTCAGACCTTTCAATCTAATTCTACGTTAATTTAAATTTTAGCCTTATTAGTGTTTGAATTTGGTTAAAATGTGTATTGTAAAATGCACAGAGTACAATTGTAATGCAGTGGAACTACATTCTTAAATTAAATATATATCCGAGTCAAAATTTAAAACTGTTTTGAACCACAAAAATAGTTGCAAATTAGGAGCTAATAGCTTTAAAGCAAGTTCTAATTTAATATATTCTGAGTTTTTAGATCCTGATTTGAACCTCGAAATATCGAAAATTTCCCGTTTAGGTTCTAAGAGATTCAAGCAGGCTCAAGCAAATTGAAGGAAGTAAAAAGAACTGAAAAAAAGATCATTATATAACAAAATATTATATATATTCATAAAATATAACAAAATGCTAATATTAAAGGTGTAGACTAATATATTTAAAGATGTTTAACTAACTAATAAATTAAAAAATATAAATCAATTTAACAAATAAAACAAAATAGGGTATTACAGTATCAAAAGAGTGTTAAATTACAGATTAGACCCTGCTATGATCCCTTAGAATCTAAATGAGCAATTTTAGACATTTCGAGGTTCAAATCAGAGTCTTGTTTTCGACTTGGGATAGTTTCTTTAATACTGATAATATATTAATATGATAAAGATTCATGAAAATATTACATTTGACTAGCATTGCAGTAACTAGATGATTAAGAATTAAATGCAAACGAAATTTAATGTATGTAAATCATTTTTAAATAATAGCATAAGTTAAGTAGTACCGTAGTTTATATAGATAGTTATGAAGACAATAAACAAATTTACACTCATTAGAGATCCTCTCCGGCATTTTTAATCTTTGCATAGTACTATATAATAAATATGGAGAGAAATGAATTATATATATTGTCAATCAACACACTTATATAGATTTAAGCAAAGGGAACGTTTTATTTACTATATTATCCAGAAAAATTTTTAATTTTAATTAAATATTTATTTGAGTTTGCACCTTAATAGTACACAGTATACTTATTGATCGAATGAAAATATATCTGTAAATATAAGATATATTAATATTAAAACATACGTAGAATAGAAAATAGAAATTAAAAAATGTTTATGAATTTATATTTCTTTGTATAATTTATTTACAATATGTATGCTAATAATATGCTATTTAATAAAACTATTAATTTCGTAGTTTTACGTTAGTTAATAATTTTACAAAAGGATATATTAATGATTTAACGTAAATTCAAAAAATATTGTATGTTAAATTTGAAATAACATGTACGGAATAAAATCAACTAACAAAAAATACCTTTACAATTCAAATAAAGTTAATAAAAAATAACGAAATATCTATGTATAAATAAAATGAAATATTACAAACTAAATGAATAAATAGAATATTTCATAGATAAATTATAGTTATGGTTCAACAAACTGCCGACTTTTCCAGATTGATACGTGAAAACGTCCTGTTTCCCGACAAAACGAGAAATACGCGATTTACCCAACCGGATGCAACAGCTTGCCGCATCTCGCCACCCGGATAACTCGGCTGAACTTCCGGTGTAATGTGCTTATCGATCTGAAAATTAATATTTCAGTTACGGTAATTCATTTACCTCCACACACAGTTCGCTTAGCCCGACTTTCTTTATGTATTATAATTACTAATCAAAAGAAGCCGCTTCGAAAATAAATAAAGGCAACAACGAATAACGAGATTTACAAATAACAACGATATCTGACACCTGGGTGATATCAATTTTCCACTTCAAATTAAATATAGATACAAATGATTATAAAAGCAAATGTAATAAACGAAAAACTAATCATACTTTAAATATAATAAATAAATCAAAACTATAAAATTCAAGTTATAAATTAATATATGATATATTGTAATATTCATGTACTACGTACACATAGTTCAATGTATATCGTTTTCCATTTATCCATTCAAATTATGTTCGCCCAATGTAGAGGAGTCATGTTAACTGAATGTAGCTATATAGACGCATTTCAAATTTATGGTAACATTTTTGAATTTTAATTAGAAAATCAGGAAATTGCAGTTATAAACAAACATGTATTACAAATAACATATTTGTGATTCAATTTTCTCGAAATTACAGATTTTGTTCTGTATTCAAAAAAATTATGGAAAAATAGAAAAAATATAGCAAGCTGATTATTTGAATAAAACACAGAAAAAATTATATTAAACAAATTATGTTTTAATATTTACTCCTTCATATTGATTAAACGAATTGAATTCAGTTGTCTCATTAACTGACATTGACTACAATTTTAAATCTCAAAACTTTTATAATTTGATACTGTACAACCAATGATATACACAGTTCCCTTACGTTTTATAATTTTTTGGGATAAATTTGTGAAGTGCACTACAGCTTTCCCGAAATCCCCAAGTGGAAATTGCCAGAGTAATACAAATGGCCCAATACTGGCCCTTATGCAGTTGCCGAAATACGGCAAACCAAAGCCGAGTCAGCAGATGTACGGTTGATAGCAGGCACCGTTTGTTAAACTAACGTAAGCCAAGACTGGCACAACTGTACAACCGACTTCGGCCCGAAGTAATGCCAGAGATAAAAATTAATATACTACTTCGGTTTATCTGCCGATATAGAGCCGTTATTGGCACAGTATTGTTTTGCCACATGTACCGTTTGTTAGACTAACATCAGCCGCTACTGACACTTTTGTACAGCCGACTTCGGCCCGAAGTCACGCCGGACATAAAAATGAACATAATTTGCACTACCTGCCGAGACAGAGCC